>LGRX02029951.1:0-17714 GCA_001247695.2 Cymbomonas tetramitiformis
GAGGGGCCTATTACCCGTATGGATCGGCATGTTCACACGTATGGACGTAGCCGTCCGTACGTATGGACATAAACATGTACATATGAACATGCGGATACGAACAATCAACATATCCAAGCGTATGGACACCTACGTCCGTACGTGTGGACGGTCTTTCATCCGTATGGACGTAGGTGTCCGCACGTCTGGACGGAGTCATTGCTAAAAGAGCTTAAGGATAAGAATAGTAAATATATCCACACGCGTGATTATGTGCGTCCATACGTGCGGACAGTGATTCGTCCGGATGGACGTAGGTGTCCGCACGCTTGGACGATGGTTTTATCAACATATTTTACCGATCCACGCGTATGGACGTCGGTGTCCGTACGTGTGGATAGCTTATAATAATACAATTCCATGCATATGGACGATACCGTCCATACGTATGAACAGCAATTTCAACCAGTTCACCCGCACGAACGGCGATATCCGTGCGCGTGGACTAAGGTGACCACACGTATGGACTTGCACTTTACCAAGTCCACACGTGCGGATATATTGAAATATTGTTTGAATATTGCACCCGTATGGACTACATACGATTGGGCTCACTTCGCTCACTCCACCCGTATGGACCGAGTGGTCCATACGGTTGGACAAGGAGTCTTACGGCATACAGTACGTGTGTGTTTCAGGGTTTGTGCCTGTGCACCTTTCTATCCTATTTCACAACGCAGGCAATGCTGTGTATATGCGGATGCTACTGCCGGTTAAATGAATATTAAATGCTTTGTGACGGAGTGAAGTGCGGGTATGCGAGCAGGCACACTAACATGTTCGAAAGCAGTACAATTTTTAAAAGCAATCACATAAAGCAAAAACACGTTTACACTAAAATATGTTTACTTTCCTAAATAAACTAAGTACTCTACATACACATATACAGAACTATTACTTAAGGGCTCTACAGAACTATTACTTAAGGGCTCTACAGATCGCTTCCTTGGGGGCTCCGCAAATCCTGCGTGCGCATGTATCTATGATATCGCTTGGCCTGCCTGGCCTGCGAAAAAGAGCGCATGTGCGGGTGTGGGATGGCGCGATCCGGGCTCCAATGGTACCTGCAGTGTGCACAACCCACGTGAATAGATGCCCGTCTCACAAACGTGAGTAAACACGAAATCTGATATGCAGTAACAGAGGTTGCGAAAACCACATTATCGTACCGGACAACTATCCTGTTCTTAATAGTGCTGGAGACCTACGATGGCACCGCGCGTCGGCTTGGCTGCTGCGCACATACAACCAAACACCGCCAAGCCCATTCAGTGATTGAGCACATAAGGAATTAACAAGTCACGCACTGCGGAATACATTGTATTCGAATCAGCCAAATATCAACAACCCCATTCAGCAAAAGAGCACTTCAATAAAAGTCGATAACTGTCACTGCGGAGTAGGTTGGATTCGAACCAACACGCGTTAGTCCGTTGATAACGGAACTCGCGGAATCCACCCCCTCACGCCGAGCTAGTATTAAGGATGCTATCGAGCTGGGAGTACCGCGCAATGGCGCTCACACGAGACTGCTCACCTCAACACAGGGTGCTCGCTGTGATAAATGAAAGCAAATAAAATATGCCAAAAACAAAAAAGCACAGCAAAAAGGCATACGTGTGCTGCCGTGGCGGGGTTGCTTCAGTTCCAAAATTGCTTTTTGCGTCAGAGCCTTACTGTATCGGTAACTTATTTGAAGTGGTCAACCGAACGGAGAAATCGTCAACGGACGGTAGTGCTGCCCAACTTAAACTGGTCCGTTCATTTTTAACAGTGGTAATTTTCCGAATCTGACAGTCCATATATGATTCCAGAGATCAAAATACGATACATTCCTCCGTTGTCCCCCAGAAATCTCTTCGGACCTTCCGATGTTCCCGATCTGAAAACATTGAACGGCTCAACTTTAGTTGGGTACCCCCAACGGACGGGAGAAATCGCAGATCGATTTAAGATCCTTCGACGATTACTGGATACTCTGTTTATTTTAATTTTGGTATTAAGTGTCACTCTGTTTCGCTATACGTGACACGGGTGACACAGTCGGGGGGTGTCACTAATACTGCCCATCGCATCGCATGTGTCACGCGTTCGCGATTTTTTAATCGTATTTTTCGATACGGTATTCCCTGTGGTAAAATGTGCTGTCCGTACGCTGTCCATACGGTTTGTATGTTTTTATTTTCCATGAGGTCCAGTTTCATGTCATATGGACGGTCTTAAAAAGGCCGTCCATGGGACATGAATCATACGGACAGTCAAGGCTAACTCAGATGGACAGCGTATGGACTGCTAACTGACGTTTCCACGCGTGTGGACATTTTTCAACAAAAAGCGTACAAACACTATAAAGTCGTACGAAAACTCGTAATTCATCGTGTGCTTTCCCTATCCATCCATGCGGACTGTTCAAAATGTGCTGATTTTTCCAACCACATGGACAGACCGTCCATGGGACATGCCCACGTACGGAAATGTGCTTATTCATACGAAAATTCGTACGAACCCCACATGGACAGCTAACTGACGTTTCCACGCGTGTGGACAACCGCTCTCATGGACTAGAATGCTTGCGGAATCCACACGGACAACACATAGCGTCCATCCATAATCTAACGTGTGTACGACGAGTTTACCGCAACCTTGACGTAAGTGTCGGTGCATGCGCGCGGATGTGACATGGAACGTATGAACATCGTTGTCCATACGCTAGAAACCTAAGCCGAGCGTACGAACGCCGTACGGACGCCGTACGGACGCCGTACGGATAACGTACGAACTCCAAAATGTCATTTTGTGCAGTTGGCGCGGTACGCTGGCGCGGTACGCTGGCGCGGTACGCTGGCGCGGTACGCTGGCGCGGTACGCTGGCGCGGTACGCTGGCGCGGTACGCTGGCGCGGTACGCTGGCGCGGTACGCTGGCGCGGTACGCTGACGCGGTACGCTGGCGCGGTACGCTGGCGCGGTACGCTGGCGCGGTACGCTGGCGCGGTACGCTGGCGCGGTACGCTGGCGCGGTACGCTGGCGCGGTACGCTGGCGCGGTACGCTGGCGCGGTACGCTGGCGCGGTACGCTGGCGCGGTACGCTGGCGCTGTACGCTGGCGCGGTACGCTGGCGCGGTACGCTGGCGCGGTACGCTGGCGCGGTACGCTGGCGCGGTACGCTGGCGCGGTACGCTGGCGCGGTACGCTGGCGCGGTACGCTGGCGCGGTACGCTGGCGCGGTACGCTGGCGCGGTACGCTGGCGCGGGGGTACGCTGGCGCGGTCGAAGTGGCCGAGCTTCTCATTATACATCGACCTCCTGAAAAGTAAATTCTCTTCACAACGAAACAAGGCGCGGTATATCCATATCTCGGATATGTGATAATTGTATCGATATATGGCTACTGCCCAAAATCACGGTCCTGTCACAAGGACCCAAGTGATTTGGGGCTATCTGCCGCGTTTTTTCGATATGGTTGATATTTGAGTGTTTTGACACCATATTTGGGTGTCCAAGAATTTATTCCGAACCTCTTTTGGGTGCTATACTCGATATGGGCATGATTGTGCTTGAGAGGAATGAAACGCGGGGGTAGTACCGACGAAAATTAAATAAAATGCCGGTCCTTTCACAAGGACCGGAGTGCCCGAAGCCGCGTACACCTACTAGATGGCTTCCAAATGCATCTAGCAATTAAACATATCATGTTTATGACCCAATAGTGCAAATTAGGACCTTAAAAATCTGTCAACCCATGCATATCTTGTACAACCTGATTCACGGGGTCCACTGCGTGATTTTTGGTGATGGTTGGGGACCGACCACACGCAACTATGGCTACTGCCCCGCAGTCCTTGTCGGTAGGACCAAATTGACGATTTGGTCCTATCACGAGGACCATTGTTCCGATAATTTAATTGGCCATCTCCCGTGATTTGTAGTGGTGTGATTCGCCACTATAATAAATAAAATTCATTTAACTCATAAATATCATGTGCAAATGTTGCCCGTGCCTCAAATAGTCGATTTAGTGATCGAAACCGCAATTGCCCATTGGTCCTTGTGGTAGGACCATGAATTTGGGTAGTAGCCAACTATGCGCGAAAGATGAAGGTCCATCGATCGTGGGTTATCGCACCCCCAGCCAGAAATGCAAACGATCGAAGATCTGCTGCGATGCGTCTCGCGGGTAAGATTGTAGGTCGTTTGCGAGTTTCTGTTGTTCCATACGGGTTAACACCTTGTTCCGTCCAGACGGACGGCGCACGGACACCGAATGGACGGCCTATTATGGACCATCCATCCAGTGTATGCCTTACAATGGGAATTCTTTGCAGCCAAACCATCACCATGAAGACTGCCACTCAACGCAAAGACCGGTGCAATCAAGTGGGTACGGGGTCTGAAGCGCTCGCGACTAATATGGGACCGCTAGCGAAGAAACTTCTGTAGCAAAAGTACAAGAACTCGAACAAGGTGCGGAAGGTAATTCAGGATGTTCCTTTCATTCGACGACGAACTTATTGCTTGCAAGTTGTGTAGTTGGATCGCAAGGCGGATTTCTTCCGTGAACTCGATGGTAACAGTAGTAGCGAGGATGACCGTAGTAGTTCTGATTCAGATGATTGCGGATGATACACGATGTATTATATATGTAAATAAACCGTGTGTACGGACACCTGTATTCACACGCCTGATTCCGCTCATTCATGCGGCAAACCCTCATCCACACGTGCGAATGCATGTGTCCACACGCGTTTTTCAACGAACTCGCTCCAATTTCGACGTCCATACGTAAGGATTGGCGAATTCCGATCTCCCATACGTCTGTCCACACGTCGTCCGTACGCATGGGTTCGTTCGGCGACACGCCCCTACGTATGGTGCCCATATATGGCTGATGAAGGGGCAAGTAACGCTCGGGCACACCCAGGCCCGGGTGCAATGGCTGTACACACGTGCGGACAAGCGCAAACGAGTGGCGCAGCACGGGCCTCACACTGTCCATACGCCCGTCCACACGTCGTCCGTACGCGTCGGTACGACCCAGGGACACGCCTCCATGGTGCCCACATGGCTGATGAAGGGGCAGGAAATGCTCGGGCACACCCAGGCCCGGGTGCAATGGTTGTCCACACGTGCGGACAAGCGCAAACGAGTGGCGCAGCACGGGTCTCACACTGTCCATACGTCCGTCCACACGTCGTCCGTACGCGTCCGTACGGTCCAGGGACACGTCCCCATGGTGCCCATGTGGCTGATGAAGGGGCAGGAAATGCTCGGGTACACCCAGGCCCGGGTGCAATGGCTGTCCACACGTGCGGACAAGCACAAAAGAGTGGCACGGCACGGGCCTCACACTGTCCATACGCCCGTCCACACGTCGTCCGTACGCATGGGTTCGTCCAGGGACACGTCCACATGGTGTCCATGTGGCTGAGGAAGGGGCAAGCAGTGCTCGGGTACACCCAGGCCCGGGTGCAATGGCTGTCCACACGTGCGGACAAGCGCAAAAGACTGGCACGGCACGGGCCTCACACTGTCCATACGCCCGTCCACACGTCGTCCGTACGCGTCGGTACGGTCCAGGGACACGTCCCCATGGTGTCCATATGGCTGAGGAGGGGTAGAAGCGGCATTCCTCGCTGTCCGCACGTGTGGACAGCAATTTCCAACGGTTCATGCGCATGGACGGCACCTATCCATACGGTCGGGCAGTGTACGGAGCGTCCACACGCGTAATAAAATCAGGTAAACTAGCATACGTCGTCCACACGGGAGCACACGTATGGACGACGTGTGGATTTATCGTATGGACACCGTATGAACATCACTTTTGCAAATTAGACATTTTCACACGTGTGGATTTTGCAAAAAAAGCGTCCATACGGCGTCCATCTGCAATCCACGCGTCGTTCATCTGAATTTCCACGCGTGTGGACAGGCCAATAATTTGTAGGGATGGGTGAGAAATAGCACGTGTTTGGGCAATTGTTCACCTTGTTTCGCAGCATTTTCAGGAACTTCTTGATGACGCCGTAACACAGCATGTGCATGAACGGTAGCACGTACCCGTAGATGGGGTCAAAGTAGTCCAGCTGCTCTAACGGCCCGGCTGCATATCGGCCGGTTCGCATCGGATCCACACCATCCTCCGCGGTCAGCCTCACCAGTTCCTTGTGGTCCTCCTTGGTTAACCACACACTCGGATCATTGGCATACAACACCTCCCCTTCGTCCAAGTATGTCTGCGAGATGGGGTTCGCATAGCCCAAGCAGTACATACCATTACCGTTAGGGCCCTTAGTGGCCTCCCAGATGCTTTTGAAGTCGTTGCGCCTTGCCGCCACGGGAGCGAACTTCACCAAGTCGTTACGCGCAATCGTATCGCAGTAGCATAACATCAGGAACACGCTGAACTGTTCATGCCACACCTGGAAGTACCCGTCATACACCCTGAAAGGGGTTTGGTCAGCATCGGCATGGCCCTTACTCAGTTGTTTCAGCTCTTCCATCATGGGTTCTAGCAACACGTCGACGTCCTTCCAGTGTTGACGTGGGCCAGGGGCAATCGAGATCACACCGCAGTGCTTCATCTTCACACGTTCCTGCGGATACCCTCCATTGCACACGCAGTCAAGCGCAATAGCCTATGATCTCTTCAAGCCGCGCTGGAGCGTCACACGCACCTCCGTGCGCACACACTCATGTAGATGTTGACTGCGGGTTGGGCTTTGTCACACGTCGTGACGCACAACCTACCTTGAGAGGGAGGTCCGCACTTCGCATCGCGCCGAACCGCGTGGACCAATTCCTGCGATGGCAACGCGCTAGTCAGTTGCAATCCTTTCACCCATCACGCATCGCCTATCGGCAACGTTCGTATACAATCAGCCGCGGCACTCGTCCGTTACAAGGAGTAAGAACATCGGCACGGGTTGCACTGTTTGTCATGCTTCTTTGCTTGCCCGTCGTCCTCTCCATATTCGATGCCCATCCCAGTTCGTAATACCCCTGGTTTCTCCTGGTTCCCACTCGGCGTCTCACGCAGTAGTCTGCCACCGACGCTAGGGTGCTCGTTGACTCGTAGCCCGTGCGGGCTGCTCATGACACAAGCGTTTTCGGGAGCTCTGGCCGTGGGACTCGCACGCTGCTTAACAAAGTCGTAGTCCATCATCCAGCGCCGCACCAGCCGCTTCACGGTGAAATAGAAGTAGTACTCCTTGGGACGATACTCCTCCCCGCGCGCCGTTTTAACAACGTCGTACCTCGCCTCCGTGCACCACTCTGTGGGCTCGCCATCCGCCCCACGCTTCGTGGGCACGCCGCATACCTCTTGCACCCTCTTCCCGGGCTTTCCCTCCCCGTTTTGCCATGCGAAATTGCGGTGGAACTTGGGACACACGTGTATCGCATAGTCCCATACGCTCTCCGCACCGAGCGCCCGTCTCATGTGCCATAGCGATCCCGGCAGGTTGCATGTATTGCCGCCCAGGAGCATCTTCAGGACTTTCAGGAAGGTGTCGAAATGGTCATCAGTCCACCTCTGTCGCCTTTTCATATCCATGAAGTACCATACGACCTCCTGCACGGTCACTCCGTTCGGACTCGCCTTCCCGTGCGTGACCAGCGGTTGCGACTGCTTTCCTGCTGCTAGGTTTGGCACGTCCGTGACACACAACGTAATCGCGGGGTCGGGCTCAGCCTGCAGGGCCAGCACAATGTCCTGCAAGGACTCCGTCGCGATACTGACTTCGGTATTCATATCCACCAGCACTGCCAACTCCTGCTTACAATGGGAGTCACACCACCAGCGCTCCCCGTCATATTACTACTCCACGCACGCTCACGCATCGTTAGTGGGTTACAGTGGAAACATCTTGGTGCCAGTATGGGCAGGGCGGGTTGCATACCTCAAACAAGAAGTCAGGCAGATCAAGCATATCCTCTGTAGGCGTATTCATTTCTTCCTCCGCCACAAGGTGGGTCTTTTCCAGAGCTTCTACGACATCTTCCACAACGATGTCCTGGTTCTCCTTCGCCTCCTCCCAGTATTCCTTCTCAGCCGGGGAGGGCACCGATCCGCAGAACATTTCCCCAAATGCCATCAGGCCGGACATCAGCGTGCACTCCGGCAGCTGCTGCAGTGGGCAATTGAGATCCGCCGCCAACAGGTCCCTCATGTCGTGGTTAACCTGGTTACCGTTTGTCCCAGCGCCACCTACCAAGTTGCCGCTACGCCACCGATCAGTACGGCTTCTGGTGTCCGGTTCCTCCATCACCACGTCCTGCCCTTCATCCGAACTGAGGAGGACGTCAGACGATTCAGGCTCCACGTACGGTGCCGGCACACCGCACACCCTGTTTCTGGCATCGAGCGCCACTCCAAGGCGTCGCAGGCGTTCCGTAAGCACGTCTGCAATCCGTTTGGACACTTTGTGCCATCTTCCCGTCGTCCTTGGCATCAGCAAGTCTTCTGCGGTGAACAAGGCACAAATGCTCTTCCGCTCTTTCACGATGTCGGACGTGCTGTATGCTTGGCGCGCCAAGTCTAGTAGGCGTTGATCGGACACGTGACTGCTGTCCCAAGGGGTGGAAGGGGCGCTCGCTTCACCAGCAGCAGGCTGGGTGGCTCCTTGTCGGGGGGCTTCAGCTGTACCAGGGCGTCCGCCATCCTCGGGTGGCATTGCCTCTCGCCGGGGCTTGATGCGCCCTCTGTCGTCAATTGTGTACCCGAGGTCCGGCAGACGACCAGCGAGCTGATTGACCAGGTCGCGCTTCGCCATAGCTTGGTCCTTACCACGGGCAGTTCGCGGGATCCAGCCATTATCCACACCAAACGTTGAAACTCTCGGGCGTTCGCTTGCACCCATGGCCTTCAAGCGATCCTGAATCACAGCGTCGTCGGGGAAGGAGAGTCCCTGAAAAATAGAGCAATGGAGGAAGGAGGGTGTTGGATACGAAAATCAAGGCATCAACATGCACCGCAAGTCCATGTGCCGTGCGTGCGCGGGCCACTCAGTTGATTCATGCATGGCACACATGCTGGCAGGGTGCGTGCGCGCCGTATGGTGGTATTATAGACATGCAACATGCAACAGGTGCCGTGACGCAGGTGCACGAGGTGCCTGCACCGCTCTCAGCACCGGTGTTCACGGCTTAAGACGGAGTCCCACACCATATCGTAATTACAATATACCCGGTGTTACGGTGATTGACCCGAAGCAGCTTTCGGCATTGTTCATCACATGCACAAATAAACAGGTATAAGTTTGTTGGCTGTACCATCGGCGCGCATTCCACTAGGTACTAACTACAGCACTACTGCCTACACACTGTATACAACATGCCGTCTCAGCTTGCTTTAAGAGGTGCGCAGATCTGCCGCGCCGCATCTCTTCGGACTTCCGCGGCACATGTCTTCGTTTCGGGTGAAGGTTCAAATTCGCACATCGTCGGCTGCACGCCTGCGAAGGAAAGCGTGGGGCACATCTTGTATCAGCCCCCCCACCCACTCTCACCCTAAAACACCTGTAGGCCGACTTGATTCGAGGAATTGCCAACACACTAATAAAGAGAGTGAGTCACGCACCTGGTTGCAGTCCGCGGCTGTCGTCGTTGGCCGCTCGAAGCAGCCTCGGCCGCCAGGTCGAGGCGCAAGGCATCCGGGACCGTGGAACGCTTCTTTAGCAGCTCCGGCAGCTTGTCCATAGGCAACGCTTCTCCGGTAGAGGTGATGTACACGAGCCCCTCCTCGGAAACGTGCACATTCGGCACGGTGCGCACGTGCATCTTGGCAAGCTGATTCTTGTTCTCGGGGCGAGAGTCAAACTCGGCATGGAAGGGAGCGAACTCCATGTACACCGCGGCTACTTTTACGGGGAGGTGGCTGCCATCATCGTGCCCCGCCACCATGAAGTAGTAATCATGGTCGCTTGACCATTCGTCGTTGGTGAGGGCATGCACTGATCGGCCAATTGAGCCGGAGAGGACACCGCCCGCGTGCTCCATTTCGAACATTGCTCCGTACACGTTGTCCGCCCACGCGATCCCTTTACACTTCCCGTCCAAGGACTTCTTCATCTCCTTGGTCCACTTCGTGATATCAGCATCTTTGGGGAGGTCCTTAACACGGTTCTTCTTAGCGCGTTCGAGGGCCTTCAGCCGTATGTTCTCAATCAGCTCGGGCATGCCTTGCCCGGACACCTGCACCTGGCGACTGCCGGCTGGAGGGGCGCTGGCTGTGCGTGTGGCCCCCGCAGAAGACGCCGTCCGCGCCTTGCTCTGTCGCGGAGGGACTGTAGGGGGGGCGTTGCGCTTGGTACTGATTGCCTGCTGAAGGAGGGACATGGCAGGGTTGTCCGCCACCCGTTTCTTCAAGGCAGCCGTGAGCGCTGAGTTCATCGGTTTCTCCAGCACCGGTGGCAAGTGCTTGTAAGCGCCGAATGTGTAAGGCTGCGGCAATGTTTCCAGCACGTTCTTGTAAGTAATTGCTTGGAGCTTGCCATCCGCGGCCAGACGTTGCATGTGCTCCAGAAGACGCTCGTCGGATACTTCGCTCAGCAATTTCAGCCCTGCTGACGGCGTGGAGTCGGCCGCGCTCAGGGCGACCAATTGCAACTGTCTTGCCGCTTCGAGCATAGGTTTCATCCTGTCTTGGTTCCTCTGCATCGTGACTCTCCTGCTGCGCTCAAACTCTGGGGTCTGTACAGGTGATGGGTTGTTAGCGGGGGCCTGTGGGCCACTCGCGGAAGGCTTCTCTTGGAAAACCGCCGGACCGTGGCTCAGCGGGGACACCGCGGGTTCCGCGGGAGGGGCAGATTGCAGGCAGTCCCGTGCAAAGACACCCTGCTTTTCTGCTTCAACGGCGCGCTGCGGCTGTTGCTGGACCC
This sequence comes from Cymbomonas tetramitiformis, assembly GCA_001247695.2. NCBI lineage: Eukaryota > Viridiplantae > Chlorophyta > Pyramimonadophyceae > Pyramimonadales > Pyramimonadaceae > Cymbomonas > Cymbomonas tetramitiformis. The sequence continues at coordinate 10,919 of LGRX02029951.1, forward strand.
CTTACTTGGCGGTCGGTTGCCAGGATTGCACGGTGGACGCGGCCTGCACCAAGCTGGGAATCGAGGGAGGTTCTTGGGGTGGGAATGCCAGATCAACGGTGGCAATCTGTGGGGGCGCCCTGGCTGGAGGGGGCGGCAATAGCGTACTCGCCCGCGCCTGGGCCAGCAACGTCCCGGTTTCCGCTGGCCACAGCAGCGTCAACAGGTCTGCGACGTGCTGCATCCACGGGTACTCGGGATTGACATTGACCTGGTACCGGGGGGCTGGTGACACATGTACCGTCCGGGAAACCGTGTCCACCATGAACCATGGACAGTGTGCACGAAGTTCCTGTGTGACATTTCCGATAAACACCGCCGGCCTTGCTGGCCCTGTTGGACGTGGGGCCGCGGCCTGCACGGCTTCAGACGGGGCAGTGCTCGGTGGCGCTAGGGCTCGCACCGCAGTAGGTGGGGGCGCGTCGTTCGTGACATGAACTAGGGCTGTACTCCGTGACGCCGGGGCTGGCGCTGTTGGAGGAGGGGGCGGTTCGCTATTGACGGGCAGGTTCGGGCCGGTCCCCTGACATGCCTTCTTCCACAATTCGGGGAACCGGGCCTTGATAGCAGCGATCTCCTTCTCGGTAGGGAACGCGAGGGTGGTATGCCCCAACTGACTGTTCTTGGTTTGCACGAAGCGGTAGACGGTTGTCAGGTGCTGTAAAATCTTGGGTTCGCACTTTTCACATGGGGACGCCGGGTCGGGGGAATCCGCGATGCACTTGCAATTGCCCTGGGATGAGCAGTGCCTAACCCACGTTAGGACGTTATGATTTTTCAGGTTTTGTTTCAGCCATATCTCTAGCTGCGCGATCACCTGCTCCTTCGCCTCGTTCTTCCCCTGGCTTTCTGGCATGGTCCTCAAAACGTGGAACCCAGATGCGTTCGCGTATATGGTATCGCGTAAGACAGTGTAGTTCGTCGCCTGCCACTCGGGGCATTTGCCGTTATGGGCAAACGCGCCGGTGGCCAAACCGAGCCCAGTCGGTACTTTCTTGATGGCCTGCCTATAATTCTCCAGAAGACCGACGGGGAGATTTGTTGCGCCTAAGGAAACGGTTGAATGCCAAAACTCATGACTTTTCCGTTTGCGTTTCTGTATACAAAACCCGGCCCCCGCCCCCTCTACCGCCGATACTTCGCTTGAGCGTGCCCCATCGTCGAGATCTAGGTGATTTCACGGAAAGGAGTGAGCGCCGATTGTAAACGGCGGTTGCATTCAAAGCACGCGGACGTGCTACACGGTCCGCGCGTGAGCAGAGTGATATTACGATGCGCGCAAGACATCAATCGCTCCCGGAACATCACCGAGTAGGCAGCACACGGCCTCCAGGCAAATGGAGATCAATATTATTCATATAAAAGTGTTTGGTTAGAGCTAGATAGGTAACCACTGATGAGGGGTTGGCAGAGGAGTTGTCCGCTATCCGGCACGCCACAATGGTAGACCGTAACTACTATGCTTCTATGAGATTCATACTCCGACGTCCAGCGCAGGGCGGAGGGCCTTCCACGCACACTCTGGCCTGTGGATTCTCCAATGAGCACGCTGGCAGATAGGGCCACAGTACGCTACACGGCGGCACGGGCACCTCTTCCGATTAGCAGGCAGCTGGCCGCACGTGGCACAGCATGAAGGACGAGACGACCATTCCCCGCGTGCCCAGAGCCAGGAATAACTAACCCACTGAGCTTCCGCCAGCGCCTTACACTCCCGGGGGTGGGTAGATTCCCAGTGTGCTCTCTGACACTCCTCGCCGCAATACACCGCGGAGAGACACTTGCTGCACTTGTACAACTTCCGTCCGCCGACAACAGCCCGCCGGTCCGCCCCACATTGCGCACAGGGATCCCGTTTCTTTCCGTTGCGCGATGCCACAGCAGGCTGTGAACACTTTTCCTCCATGTGCAGTATCGTGCGCCAACACTTGTGCGCGTGCGATTGCGCGTCCGCCCTCGATCCAAGCCCAACATCCGCACGAAACATCGCATACCGGTAGTACCACGGATACATTCCTCCGTGCGCGTTTTCCGAGCGCACGCTCGACAGTCGAAATGTCACCAACGGTGCAAACTGCGAAACATTACATCCCGTGCTTACCATTACCGGTTCGAACGGGTTCCCCGAGGTATCCGACAACACGAGGATCTCCCCCGCACCTTCCAAACCACCCCCCCCTGGAAGACACCCCACGAACTCCATGACAGTAACCGAAGGGAAATGACCGGTTTTCCAACTTTCGCGCGACCACCGAGGGTACAACACACCGCACACAATGATGTTTCCATATCTCTCACCCTGCATGCGCCAATCGTGTACAAACCGGAATATCGTGCGCACCGTGGTCAGCACAAGGGCCAGGAACAACCCTTGCCGACATGGGAGGAGCCCCTCGCGAGAACACACCGTGCCCACACGCTGTCCCAACATAAGGCGCGCGGCGTTATCAGGTCCCAACCTAGACGGGACGTTCAACAGGTACCTCTCCGCAGTTTCTAGGGCTGCGTTTTGTGTGCGCAGAAGCCCCCATCTGTTAATTGGCATCCCACGTGTGTCCAACCACGTGTGTCCGTTGTCCAACCACGTGTGTCCGTGAAACAGGAGTGTCATGTGGTTCCCCACCGCGCCAAGTGCAAGGCGCATTCGGCGGATTCTGACGAACGTTCGGCCGACTCGCTGCAAGTATGTTGTCATATCAACCCAAAGGCGTGTGTCGTCCGAATTGGATGCAATCGCGGAGATCATGCACGGATCCTACATCACACCCCAGCGCGAGCGGGTAAATTCAATGCAATACAGCGGGGCCGAAGTTTTATCATAACGAAGTTTTATCACCGCAAAACCATGACATCCGTGTGCACAGGGATATTACGAATCACGCAAGACATCAATCCATCGCTACCGGAACATCATGGAGTAGGCAGCACACGGCCACCAGGCAAATGGAGATTACTATCTTCATATAAAAGTGTTTTGTTACAGCTAGATAGGGGGGGCGGTCCTCCTAAGTGGTAAGATGCCAGTCTGCTGCTCTAAAGGCCCGGTCGAGTTCCCTGGCTATTGTCGGCCGTCGTCTTCCACGCACACTCTGGCTTGTGGCTTCTCCAGTGAGCACGCTGGCAGCTAGGGCCGCAGTACGCTACACGTCGGCACGGGCACCACTTTCGATTAGCAGCCAGCAGGCCGCACATGGCACAGCATACAAGACGGACGTAGCCACGCCATGCTATGAAGGCGATGTACACAGTATTCACGTCGTCCACACGTTCCCCAAGCTGGGTGGGTGTCAATACCCTCGAGGCAGCCCCAACCGCAGGGGGGCTGGCAACGGTGGGGGCATCCGTGAGGTCACGGTGCAAACTGGTAACGAAAAACGACTGGAAGGCGTTAGTGTAGTGAAGCCATGGGTGTGCCCACGGACCACGGACGAGCACTACCTCACCCCACCATCCATGGCAGTCACCGCCGTCCACGGGGGTGGTGTACACACGTATACGCAGCAAGCCTTCGCCAAACTCAGGGACCGCCCAACCCGGACGGGGCACCCCAGCAAACTCGAAGTAGCTTGCTCCCGGTGTCAGAGGACACTCGCCGACCATGGCATACCGAACATGCTGTAGCCGACTCTCACCGTAGACGTCATTCAACAGTGCAAGGGCGTGCTCCCCGAAGCTGTCGGAATCACTCTCTGGCCAAAAGCCCTGCTGGGCTCTACCCTCTTGTCCCCACAGGTTTATGAGTTGCCAACGATGCAAGCCCACTCTACCGAGGTATGTGTGATACTCGACCTGCATCCCGACATATGCCCCGTGCACGGACCATCACCATGACATAGGGAGCTGGAATGCACTAACACGAAGTGTACCGGCGGGCACAAGGCAGCGAGCGGATAATCGGTAAACGCAAGGTGCCCTCGAGTGGTCCCCAAAAGGATTGGGAACTTGGGATCCCCACAAGGGTCCCCAAAAGGATTGGCAACAAGTAGCTTCTGGAATCGCTTCCCGCCAGCATATAACATTCCATATAACAAGGAGCTTACGATGATTAGATGGTTAGATCGATGGAAGCTTCAACATCCGTTGAGCAGGTGTACTGTACCGAGATCCCGATTGAACGTAGCTCGGAAATCCTACACAAGGAGGGCCGCTTCCCTCTAAATTGTACTAGGTCTACGTGACAAGGTGTGCTGAGGCTCAGCGGGAGGACATTCTCATATCTACATTCCGAGTAGATCCTCAGTGTGCTGCCCGTCAAGTATCCCCAGTGACAATTGTATTCTTCGCACAGTTGGCGTTGCTGCTCGTGCCGGATGCCGGTCTGCGTATGACCCCAGGCAATGCGAGCCGCTATCACCGCCACGGCTCCACGAGTCACATCCCGAGTGCCGTAGACAGCCATCGCCAAGGCCCAAATGAAACATTTTCCGTCCTTCGGCACCGGCACCACCAACCATTGTCGTAACGAGCGACACACCGGGTACTGCACACTACTGCGTGTGGTCCATGGCTCCCTCTGGTACATACACACATCACAGGCATAGGTAAGCAACCCCAGGCCGTACATGCTCTGCCGGGCTACAACGACATGCTGTGCTGCAGGGCAACACGAACATCGTGTGACTTCCTGGCGAACGATATGCCACCGGGAAGCGCACAACATGTAGTCGCATGCAAGCAACAGGAGTCTAAACAAGGTGCGGACGGTAAACCTCCAACAAGGTGAGCACGGAACAATACGTCTCCCATAGAAAACCCTCCGTGCACCTGTGTGTTAACCAGCGTGACTCGTAACATTATTACCAGGTAAAGAATCTCTACACGAGCTCGCACATACCAAAGCAACCCCAATACCCCTAGAGACAATTCGAAAACAGCACCTCACGACGGTGTGTACACGGGTATCTACCTGGATCTGGAATTGCCTCGATCCGCTCGTAGTGTCCAGGAAACTTATCAAATTGAACGTAATGGGCGACTCGTACCGGTTCACGGCTAGCCAAGCCCAGTGACGGATGTGGGCAAATATATTTCATGCTGAAAGGCGGCAAGTATTGTGCCAAAGCATCGGTATCGGTGGGAACATTGCACCCCACCCCTGGCACGTCGACCATCGGCCACAGAGTGTACACCTGAATAACTCGCCGAAGCATGTTCGCAATGATATGGAGGAACTGCGGTTCGTTGTATGCTTGGGGAGTAAGCAGGATTTTGCGCATTGGCGGCGCTCCTTCATCAGGACTAACGTCCAGCATCCCGGGGGGGTAAAGCTGCCGATTGCAATCGTACGACGCGCAGATGGCGTTACGGAAGTTCATTGTTAGGACCTTCACGGAGGAACCCTGTTCAAGCACTTCCGGAATGTGTACACCCAAGGCGTGCAGCCAGCAGTTGCCGTCCCCTTTTGTCTGGACTCGTCACAGGCCGTGTTTGGCCAAGGCCTGCTCGAACTCCGCGAGAGAAGTAAAACGGTCTGCATTACCCTCGAGCGGCCAATGCACGTGAGCCAGCACGCGACGTGCTAACGGCAGCACATTAGGGAAAATCTCGTCGGGATGGTCGAAGGATGCCTCCAATATACGCCCCCGGGGGTCCGTGGGCATCAGGATGACGTCATCGGTACCGAACGAAACACGTGCAAAGTTTGGTGCAAAGTTTGGCGGAACAGCATTTGGCTGGAAACCGTTTGCGGTTGCCGCTCGCAATGCCTCCTCAGAAGCGAGATCCATGGAAGGCTCGGCTGCTGCCTTGCTTCTCTGTTGGTTACGGCACGCACCCAGAGCACGCACGCGGTACTCCCCATGGTCTTTATGGGATGCGCTTGCCCGCACGATGCACTTGCCGGGCATCGCTCGCGACGCATCTCCACCAGTCTCGTATGCACAATCGCATCGCACGACGAGGGATCGTGCATGTCCGGGATCCCATCGGTGCGACAGCTTCGCAGCCACTTTCTTTGCGAAACCCAGGTCCAGCTGATCAGGACTTTGCAAGAGTTCAGCAACACGTATGTTCACATGCAGCCCGCCCTCCGCGTCCGTATGGAACAGGTGTTGTTTCCTGTAGGACTTGTCCGCGCCAAGAGGAATACCGGCTGTCCGCAGGCGCTGCGCGTTCAACGCGGTAAGCATACCGAACACGACACTACGCAAGCCCGGGCAGCAGACACCCAGTTCCCGGTACAACTGGTGATCGTCAAAAGATGAGAATGCATCGTCACGGGTAGCCCGTCGGTCCCAGAGAGCAGTGATGCCGTCGCCAGAGTCCTGCAAAGGCCGCGCCGGCGGACGTTCACCAGTTGGATGTTCACCGTCACCCCAAGTCAGGTTGGCGATCCTGTGCTTCACCGTGGCATCCGCGCGTCCCCACGCCTCAGCGCCGAGCACCCCGCGGAGTTTGTTCCAAGCAAGGCCTAGGTCCTCCACATTCAGGAGTGCATGCAGCTTCGCCTCGGCCTCGTCTAACCAGGGTAGAAGTCTTCCAAAAATCTTTGCGGCCCGTAAAATCTATCTCCACTGGCCCGCTTTCGGCCAAAACGGTCAAGGGAAACAAATGCCCGCCGCAGGCGCTAAATTTTGAAATTAACTATGGGGTTTTGGTAAAAAGTGGCATAATATGCCTATATTTTTTGGCCGACGCTTGGCCGGCGCAATTTTTTGTGCGGCCCGAGGGCGAAAGAACCATCGGCCCGCTTTCGGCCCGGAGCGAGCTTCTGCGGCCCCGGGCCGGCCCGCCACGGTAAGACTTCTACCCTGCGTCT
>LGRX02029952.1:0-22866 GCA_001247695.2 Cymbomonas tetramitiformis
CCCAAAGGCGTGTGTCGTCCGAATTGGATGCAATCGCGGAGATCATGCACAGATCCTACATCACACCCCAGCGCGAGCGGGTAAATTCAATGCAATACAGCGGGTCCGAAGTTTTTATCATAACGAAGTTTTATCACCGCAAAACCATGACATCCGTGTGCACAGGGATATTACGAATCACGCAAGACATCAATCCATCGCTACCGGAACATCATGGAGTAGGCAGCACACGGCCACCAGGCGAATGGAGATTACTATCTTCATATAAAAGTGTTTTGTTACAGCTAGATAGGGGGGCGGTCCTCCTAAGTGGTAAGATGCCAGTCTGCTGCTCTAAAGGCCCGGTCGAGTTCCCTGGCTATTGTCGGCCGTCGTCTTCCCCGCACACTCTGGCTTGTGGCTTCTCCAGTGAGCACGCTGGCAGCTAGGGCCGCAGTACGCTACACGTCGGCACGGGCACCACTTTCGATTAGCAGCCAGCAGGCCGCACATGGCACAGCATACAAGACGGACGTAGCCACGCCATGCTATGAAGGCGGAGTACACAGTATTCACGTCGTCCACACGTTCCCCAAGCTGGGTGGGTGTCAATACCCTCGAGGCAGCCCCAACAGCAGGGGGGCTGGCAACGGTGGGGGCATCCGTGAGGTCACGGTGCAAACTGGTAACGAAAAACGACTGGAAGGCGTTAGTGTAGTGAAGGCATGGGTGTGCCCACGGACCACGGACGAGCACTACCTCACCCCACCATCCATGGCGGTCACCGCCGTCCACGGGGGTGGTGTACACACGTATACGCAGCAAGCCTTCGCCAAACTCAGGGACCGCCCAACCCGGACGGGGCACCCCAGCAAACTCGAAGTAGCTTGCTCCCGGTGTCAGAGGACACTCGCCGACCATGGCATACCGAGCATGCTGTAGCCGACTCTCACCGTAGACGTCATTCAACAGTGCAAGGGCGTGCTCCCCGAAGCTGTCGGAATCACTCTCTGGCCAAAAGCCCTGCTGGGCTCTACCCTCTTGTCCCCACAGGTTTATGAGTTGCCAACGATGCAAGCCCACTCTACCGAGGTATGTGTGATACTCGACCTGCATCCCGACATATGCCCCGTGCACGGACCATCACCATGACATAGGGAGCTGGAATGCACTAACACGAAGTGTACCGGCGGGCACAAGGCAGCGAGCGGGTAATCGGTACACGCAAGGTGCCCTCGAGTGGTCCCCAAAAGGATTAGGAACTTGGGATCCCCACAAGGGTCCCCAAAAGGATTGGCAACAAGTAGCTTCTGGAATCGCTTCACGCCAGCATATAACATTCCATATAACAAGGAGCTTACGATGATTAGATGGTTAGATCGATGGAAGCTTCAACATCCGTTGAGCAGGTGTACTGTACCGAGATCCCGATTGAACGTAGCTCGGAAATCCTACACAAGGAGGGTCGCTTCCCTCTAAATTGTACTAGGTCTACGTGACAAGGTGTGCTGAGGCTCAGCGGGAGGACATTCTCATATCTACATTCCGAGTAGATCCTCAGTGTGCTGCCCGTCAAGTATCCCCAGTGACAATTGTATTCTTCGCACAGTTGGCGTTGCTGCTCGTGCCGGATGCCGGTCTGCGTATGACCCCAGGCAATGCGAGCCGCTATCACCGCCACGGCTCCACGAGTCACATCCCGAGTGCCGTAGACAGCCATCGCCAAGGCCCAGATGAAACATTTTCCGTCCTTCGGCACCGGCACCACCAACCATTGTCGTAACGAGCGACACACCGGGTACTGCACACTATTGCGTGTGGTCCATGGCTCCCTCTGGTACATACACACATCACAGGCATAGGTAAGCAACCCCAGGCCGTACATGCTCTGCCGGGCTACAACGACATGTTGTGCTGCCGGGCAACACGAACACCGTGTGACTTCCTGGCGAACGATATGCCACCGGGAAGCGCACAACATGCAGTCGCATGCAAGCAACAGGAGTCTAAACAAGGTGCGGACGGTAAACCTCCAACAAGGTGAGCACGGAACAATACGTCTCCCATAGAAAACCCTCCGTGCACCTGTGTGTTAACCAGCGTGACTCGTAACATTATTACCAGGTAAAGAATCTCTACACGAGCTCGCACATACCAAAGCAACCCCAATACCCCTAGAGACAATTCGAAAACAGCACCTCACGACGGTGTGTACACGGGTATCTACCTGGATCTGGAATTGCCTCGATCCGCTCGTAGTGTCCAGGAAACTTATCAAATTGAACGTAATGGGCGACTCGCACCGGTTCACGGCTAGCCAAGCCCAGTGACGGATGTGGGCAAATATATTTCATGCTGAAAGGCGGCAAGTATTGTGCCAAAGCATCGGTATCGGTGGGAACATTGCACCCCACCCCTGGCACGTCGACCATCGGCCACAGAGTGTACACCTGAATAACTCGCCGAAGCATGTTCGCAATGATATGGAGGAACTGCGGTTCGTTGTATGCTTGGGGAGTAAGCAGGATTTTGCGCATTGGCGGCGCTCCTTCATCAGGACTAACGTCCAGCATCCCGGGGGGGTAAAGCTGCCGATTGCAATCGTACGACGCGCAGATGGCGTTACGGAAGTTCATTGTTAGGACCTTCACGGAGGAACCCTGTTCAAGCACTTCCGGAATGTGTACACCCAAGGCGTGCAGCCAGCAGTTGCCGTCCCCTTTTGTCTGGACTCGTCGCAGGCCGTGTTTGGCCAAGGCCTGCTTGAACTCCGCGAGAGAAGTAAAACGGTCTGCATTACCCTCGAGCGGCCAATGCACGTGAGCCAGCACGCGACGTGCTAACGGCAGCACATTAGGGAAAATCTCGTCGGGATGGTCGAAGGATGCCTCCAATCTACGCCCCCGGGGGTCCGTGGGCATCAGGATGACGTCATCGGTACCGAACGAAACACGTGCAAAGTTTGGTGCAAAGTTTGGCGGAACAGCGTTTGGCTGGAAACCGTTTGCGGTTGCCGCTCGCAATGCCTCCTCAGAAGCGAGATCCATGGAAGGCTCGGCTGCTGCCTTGCTTCTCTGTTGGTTACGGCACGCACCCAGAGCACGCACGCGGTACTCCCCATGGTCTTTATGGGATGCACTTGCCCGCACGATGCACTTGCCGGGCATCGCTCGCGACGCATCTCCACCAGTCTCGTATGCACAATCGCATCGCACGACGAGGGATCGTGCATGTCCGGGATCCCATCGGTGCGACAGCTTCGCCGCCACTTTCTTTGCGAAACCCAGGTCCAGCTGATCAGGACTTTGCAAGAGTTCAGCAACACGTATGTTCACATGCAGCCCGCCCTCCGCGTCCGTATGGAACAGGTGTTGTTTCCTGTAGGACTTGTCCGCGCCAAGAGGAATACCGGCTGTCCGCAGGCGCTGCGCGTTCAACGCGGTAAGCATACCGAACACGACACTACGCAAGCCCGGGCAGCAGACACCCAGTTCCCGGTACAACTGGTGATCGTCAAAAGATGAGAATGCATCGTCACGGGTAGCCCGTCGGTCCCAGAGAGCAGTGATGCCGTCGCCAGAGTCATGCAAAGGCCGCGCCGGCAGACGTTCACCGGTTGGATGTTCACCGTCACCCCAAGTCAGGTTGGCGATCCTGTGCTTCACCGTGGCATCCGCGCGTCCCCACGCCTCAGCGCCGAGCACCCCGCGGAGTTTGTTCCAAGCAAGGCCTAGGTCCTCCACATTCAGGAGTGCATGCAGCTTCGCCTCGGCCTCGTCTAACCAGGGTAGAAGTCTTCCAAAAATCTTTGCGGCCCGTAAAATCTATCTCCACTGGCCCGCTTTCGGCCAAAACGGTCAAGGGAAACAAATGCCCGCCGCAGGCGCTAAATTTTGAAATTAACTATGGGGTTTTGGTAAAAAGTGGCATAATATGCCTATATTTTTTGGCCGACGCTTGGCCGGCGCAATTTTTTGTGCGGCCCGAGGGCGAAAGAACCATCGGCCCGCTTTCGGCCCGGAGCGAGCTTCTGCGGCCCCGGGCCGGCCCGCCACGGTAAGACTTCTACTCCCGCATGATATGCACGCATATGAACAAAAATGCAACAAAAAATCTACCGGGACTCGCCGGAGTACGAAAGCATCATGCACAAATAAATAATTCGAGTAACATTTGTAATAAAATTGCGGACGATTCTTACGTGTCGCTTACGTGTCGCTTACGTGTCGCTTACGTGGCACATTTCGCATGACGTGACAATAACTTTTAGACGACGAAAATTGTGTCAAAATGAAGGTTTTTATACGACGATCGAGATTCATTTATTCCCAATAGTCTGTTTACGATCTCCAAAGGGGACAAGACCGCCTCTTCCCTCGCGTAATGAGTCTTCACTCGCTGGCAGGTCTCACACTGAGTGACCACCGCCTCCACGTCCTTCTTCAGGTCAGCCCACCAATGTCGCTGCCATAAAAGATGTTGTGTGCGCCTTATACCCCAATGGCCAGTCCTGGAGTGGTACTCCTTGACCAATGCCAAACGGTCAGCAGGCTTTGGTCTCCTCACCTCCTTGCCCGACAGCGTGATCATGTAGATCTCATCCGTGGCCTCATCCCATTGGTGTCGTGCTGCGCGCCTCCTTACTCGGCGAACTTCATCCTCCGGCAATTCCACACTGCCATCAGACTTCAGCCATCTGAGACACCACGCATCATCATGTATGTCACGATGCTTGTAGCGGTCAGCCTGCTGCTCTGCGACGCTGGCCACCAAGTCCACAAATCTGGTGGTGCACGCAAGCCTCGGGATTCTCATTTCCTTGTCTTTACCAGGCGGACTCCAAGCAGGCACCTCAGCGCGTGCTGGTTGGGTCGTGCCCTCCTTCACGAAGTGACTCTTGCAGGGCGTGGTATCGAAGTGTTTTTGGCGTATTGATATTTTTTCGATATCGCAAAAATCATATTGATCAATATCAATATCTCGGCTAAGGGTATTGATCAATATCAATATATTCCAGCCGTATATCAATCAATATCAATATTCCAAGGTTGAATATCAATCAATATCAATATTCTAAGCGGGAATATCAATCAATATCAATATGTTACCCGTTCTCACAATATATCAATATATTGATATATTGATACTAGCCAATGTCAATTTACTCAATTACTGAACAGGCAAGCAAGCAAGACAAAGTATGTTGATTTGAGTAATAATTTACTCAATGTTTAGAGCTGCCATCAATGAATGCTGAATGGTACCTTCATCCAAAGATTTCCTAAGGTCTGAGTGCATGAAACTAACTTTTGAAAATGCTCTCTCTAACCCTGCTGAAGAGGCTGGCACTGCAAGAAACTGGCGTGCCATTCTACTTAAGTTGGGAAAGTCTTTTGCATGCCCTTTCCACCATTCAAGCAGGGCGGTATCAGGTGGCACATGGCAATAGCAAATATCTATCAAACTCATCACTAGACACTTCCACCACTGTGGCTTCTTCCTCACATTCATCATCAGAGTCCGCAAGAAAAGATGCGACTGTCACCACAGCTACACCATCTTTGCCTTTGGCCTTTTTCCTAGCCTCTACCGCTTCTTGCTGTTGCACAGGCAAAGGCCGCCAGTCCTTCTCCCAAGCATGCCGCGCCCAGCTCACTGCTTGCTCTTTACTAAGGCCACCTGCCAAATAGCAACAGGGCTCACAATCAACTTAAAGGGGGCATATAGCAAAATTAAGACACAAACATAAAACAACAAGATTCACGAAAAACATCATGCTAGTTTTGTGACAAGCCTATCCCGGCGCCCCCGAAAAAGAGGACAAGGTTGCTTCAGCCCGAGCTGTACTCACATACAGTCCCTTGCGAAGGCCTTGGCTGCCATGGAACAGCTAGTCACAAAACTAGCATAACACAACCGGGCATGAACACTACATACAGAACACAGTAACAAACAGTAAACATAAACAGAAACACTAAACAGAATCACCTTTATTCCAAGAGGTTGCTCCCTTGAACTTAAAACTCTTGTATCGAAAAACATCATGCTAGTTTTGTGACAAGCCAATCCCGGCGCCCCCGAAAAAGAGGACAAGGTTGCTTCAGCCCGAGCCGTACTCACATACAGTCCCTTGCGAAGGCCTTGGCTGCCATGGAACAGCTAGTCACAAAACTAGCATAACACAACCGGGCATGAACACTACATACAGAACACAGTAACAAACAGTAAACATAAACAGAAACACTAAACAGAATCACCTTTATTCCAAGAGGTTGCTCCCTTGAACTTACGAAAAACATCATGCTAGTTTTGTGACAAGCCAATCCCGGCGCCCCCGAAAAAGAGGACAAGGTTGCTTCAGCCCGAGCTGTACTCACATACAGTCCCTTGCGAAGGCCTTGGCTGCCATGGAAACAACTGAAACGAGACGCCAGCGGTCACAAGGGCAACATAACATCAGTTTCCGTTCGATTGCGTTTGGAATTGTTTGCGAAAAAGGATGCTGACGAAGGAATCAATATCGAAGACTTTCCAGTTTTAGAGAGGCATTACAGCAGAAATATATTTGTGTGGGGTATCACTGAACGACTTGGCGGTGAACCAATCATGTATTACCCGCCGTACTTCAACGAACACAATGAGTATTCAAGTTATAATGACAGCTTTCATATATTGTTGCACGACAATCATTATGAACCTATCACGCGTATTGATTGCTTCAGAGGAAAAACCTATCGTCCATCTTGCACCCAATGCAAATCTCAAAAATGCATATTTGCCAGCAAGGATGTACGGTTGACAAAAGGAAACAAGCAATGGCATCATTGTGATATTTGCAATCGTAAATTCATGAACGAAGAATGTTACAATCTGCACAAAGAATTGGTGACGTGCAATCAGCTTCACAAATGTAAGATGTGCAATGTCAAGTTCAATCCTAAGGAGAAACACATGTGTGGATACAAAGCATGCCCAAACTGTAAGGTCGTTTGTAATCTATATGAACACAGATGCTACATGACACAGGTCAAACCGAAGTCCATACTATCACCTGAATCAATTGTGTGTTTCGATTTTGAAACTCGAAACGACGACGGTAGGCTGGTTGTAAATCATTGTGAAAGTCAGTACCATGATGGTACACATGTGATTCATAAAACCATCGGAGAGTTTCTTGAATGGGCCTGTCTAGACAAACATGCTGGCCACACATTCATCGCTCATTGCGGGTCAAAATTCGATTTCAGATTGATAGTGGAGCATGTCATCAACGTCCAAAGGAAACCTCCAAAGGATATATTGTACACAGGGGCTGATATATTGTGTGTCAAGATTGCCAACGTGAGGTTCGTTGATTCATATATGTTCATGTCACGTCCATTGCATGCTCTACCAGAGATGTTTGGCTTTGAAAACGAAATATCAAAAGGGTATTACCCACATCTCTTCAACACGTTGGAAAATGAGACATACATCGGTTTGTATCCTGACATCAAGTATTACAATCCCGAGATACTTCAACCAGAAGCTTATCAAAAATTATACAAATGGTGGCATGAGAAAAAGAGCAAGTGTTTTATATTTGAAAATCCAAAAGAGATTGCACGCTATTGCCATGACGATGTGACCATCCTACGCCGTGCAGTGTTCGCTTTCAGGGAATGTTTTCTAAAGATAACCGACAACAAGTTTGACCCGTTTAGCTATCTGACGTTGGCACAACTGGCGATTAATATATGGAGAAGTGAGTGCATGCCAAAGGATTCAGTGGCTATATTGCAATCATTGGTCAAGTCGCAGAATGCATCTATCAAAGAGAATCAGTGGTTGGATTACATTGTCCACACTACGTCAGCCAAGCTCAAACGCGATTACGATGGCAAACGAAACTATAAACTCACAGATTTACAGATATATGTCGATGCTTTTGACGACACCACCAACACGGTGTATGAGTTCCTCGGAAGCTGGTTTCATGCAGACCTGAAGAAATACCACAAAGACGATATTCAGTATCAACAAGGGCGTAAATCGGGTATGACGTTTGGTGAGGTCAATCGGCAAACGATGAAGAGACTGGATGATATCAAGGCAGCAGGATATAATCTTGAGTATATCTGGGAGTCGGCATGGGATGAAACAGTAAATCAGCTGAAATTGTCCGAGATTGGTAAAGACTTTTTAGAGCGACAGAAGTTGGCTTCTCCTATCGTGGATAGAGACGTATATCATGGAGGGAGAGTAGACCTGGGTAAGTTGTACTACGAGGTCAACCACAACGAGCACATACGATACCTCGACTATAATTCCATGTACCCAAGTGTCATGAAAACGAACAAGTTTCCCAAAGGTCATCCCGAGGTTATAAGAGACGTTAAGACAGTTGACATTCATGGCTATTTCGGTTTGGTAAAATGCAAAATTGCTCCTCCAAAACATCTTAAATTTGGCGTTCTTCCTCACGTTGATAATAAAACAGGTAAGCTGGTATTTCCACTGTACGAAATGGTTGACACGTGGACAACGGTTGAGCTGGAGAAGGCCATCGAAAAAGGATACATTATTAATGCTATATACGAGATAAAACATTGGAAGGACACCACCAATGACCTGTTTGCCGGTTACATTGATAAGTTTTTGAAACTAAAAACAGAAGCCTCCGGACCTCCTGATGGAGACATCGACGAGTTTATCGACCAGTTCAAGTTGCATGAAGGTGTCAAGTTGGACAAGGCAAATATCAAATGTAATCCAGGAATGAGACAGGTCTCCAAAGACATGCAAAATATACTTTACGGTAAATTGGGAGAGCGTCAGAATAAATCTAAGAGCAAGGTTATCCAAAATCCAGGTGAGTTCTACAATACCATTAGCAATAAAAGGTATGATTGTAAGTATGAGTTCGTTGGGAGCGACGACAACGAAATGGTCTTGATGAACTTCACTGAAAATTCAGAAGTATTTTCAGACACCAGATTTTCGACCAACGAGGTTCTGGCTGCATTCATAACCAGTTACGGTAGATTAAAGTTGTATCAGTTAATAGAGGCAGCAGGCTTCGCCAATGTGCTTTACTTTGATTGCGACTCAATAATATATAGCGAAACTCCTGAAAACTATCACATATATCATGGCAATGCATATCGACAGCCATGGTTGGGTTTCCTGAAATGTGAATTGCAACATTTAGAAAGGGACCATGGTAAGTGTATCGAGTTCTTGGCAACAGGACCAAAGTCATACAATATGAAGTTTGCTGATGGTTACACCATGACCAAGATTAAGGGATTCTCTTTGAGCGTAGATAACCTGCAACATATCAATCACGATGTTATGAAAGACATGGTCATCAACCGCAAACTACATACACCAGTCAAGATGAGCAATATGGTTATTAGGCATCCTTGTAAACATGAAGGTGTACGGTCCTTGAGTATGGAGTCAAGGGCCGAGCCAAAGACATTTAACTTCAAGTATGACAAGGGCGATATCAATTGGGAAACGTGGGAAGTTGTGCCGTTATCTACATAATTTGCGGTGAACAATAAAAAATATTTCCCGTAAATAACCTGGGTGATGCCCCATGGATAGAACCGCGATTCATAACAGCGAAATCAAAAGGTGGCAGATTGGGTCATATTCCCATTATCTTATATATATCCATAATATGACCTAATCTGCCACCTTTTTAAATTCAGAAAATCTAAAATACATAAATGATACAAAACAGCGTGCCCATCGCGGCGAACAAGCAAAATCAAAAGGTGGCACTTTAGGTCATATTCCCATTATCTTATACATAACCGTAATATGACCTAATCTGCCACCTTTTCAAATTCAGAAAATCTAAAATATAATTCCAATAATTCTGATACAAAACAGCGTGCCCATCGCGGCGAAAAATCAGATGAATCACAACAAAATCAAAAGGTGGCACTTTAGGTCATATTCCCATTATCTTATACATAACCATAATATGACCTAATCTGCCACCTTTTCAAATTCAGAAAATCTAAAATATATTTCACAAATTTCTGATACAAAACAGCGTGTGAACGCGGTGAAAAATCAGATGAATCAAAAAGGTGGCAGATTAGGTCATATTCCCATTATCTTATACATAACCATAATATGACCTAATCTGCCACCTTTTTCATTTTCGTCACATTTTCGGGCAAAAAAATAGTTATTTTTATAAGGGGACATCTGCATGACACCTGCAAGACCCATGCAAATCCACAGTAAGGACCAACGCGGAATAACAGTAGGTGACCAGTGGTGCGTGCCGGAGATGACCAGGTGTGCTCACTACATAAGAGGCGTCCGCAAATACTGGGAAATACCGGGAAATATCAAGAGGAGTACAGAGGATACCGGTGAATATAGAGGTGATGCCCCCTGGACACGCCTCTTATGTAGTGATATGCTTTCACAATCAAAGCCAAGGTATGGACTACGCACTCAAAGCCATCGAAACAGTTCCAGCCATTCACGATGTTGGACGCGTTGTCAGAGACAGTGCAGTGCACAGAGCCAACCACGGTGTCCACCTTTTCATTCTCGTCGAATTCCCCTATCCCAATTTTAGCACAGGCAACCTTGGTCGCTATCTCGAGCTCATAGCCAGTGTGACGAACTGCTGAGAACGGTATGGCGCTGACCAATCTCTCTTTAAGGTTAAACTCGACGTCAATGTAGTACACCAAAACCCCAAAGATAGCTATCCCACCTTCAGACCATATGTCCCCACTCACACTGCAAAGAATACCTTCTGTTAGTAAGGTCTTGATCTCTGACATGACGTGAATTTGGCCCTCAGCAGAGAGGGCACAAACCTGATCTAGTACCAGCTGATATGTTGGAGGGCGATACCCATCCTTGAAGATCTTGTGGAAAATGGCTCGAAACTCGGTATCTCGCTCAGGCAAGGTTAGAGGGCGCCCCTTTTTTACAAGCCACAAAGCGATGCGACGATGGATTCGCTCACGCTGCTCACTGGAGGGTTGGGGCAAAATGGCTGCAAGACTCCCACGGCGTGGCTGGTCCTTAGAAGAGGCCTCATGCTCTTCCAGAATATCGTCAACCACCACATTCTTGTGACAGGTGACGAGATGCGCCCGTAAATTGGAAGTATTCCCGCAATATTCCTTTGCAGCACCATCAGGCCCACAGTGCTTGCAACGATAGTGCGTGATTTTGGTGCCCTCCATCTTGACATCGAAGTGCTTCCGGTACTTCGAACGCAACTTCTCGCTGGCGGCCTGAAAATCATCGCTTGCACCTGGAATATCGATGTGAACGAAACTTGCTCATGATTTGGGGAACGAGTACGTACGTATCAAAAGCATTCGAGTACGTATTAAAAGACTAACAAACGAACGAAGGATTGAGAAAATATACCCGATTGCTGAGAATTGTCAGCGTCAGAAATGGCCGCTTTCCTTGTTGTAGCTTGCTTCGCGATCTCATCCTGCTTGCGTTTGAGCTCTTGTCGAAAAACCTCGATTACGGCTTCGTGACCTGGTAAATTGGCGAGTGGCTCCCAGGTGTCCGAGTTGGGGCCAAGATCCTCCCATTTTATTAGAAACTGCGGCTCACCATACTTTGAACGCTCTGCCAAAATCTCCTCTACAACATATTCTATATCGTCGCTGCCGTGAAGGTCAAAGGCATGCAGTTGCGTTCGTTTCACTGGACCCTTCCCCTGGCAAAGCAGTACATCTTCTGCGGCCCGTAATGGGCGCTTGCCACGACCGCGTTTGCCCATGATGGAAAATTGGAAATGAGGATTATGTGCTGGTCAGCGGTCACTAGGCCCATTACAAAGATTACATATGCGTATCCTACGAGACCGACCATAAGAGGTAGGGAGAAAGGACCAATCATGGGAAACGAAACGGCAATCGCAGAATCGATGGGGGGGGGATTGGGGGTGGATAAATGTTTAAATGACCAATAATGGGCAGCAAAACAGCTATCTCGGGATCGAAGCAAAAATTTGCCACCCTGTCAACGCTCCCGTTCAATATATCAATATATCGATATGGCGATTTCTCGCCGTCATATCGATCAATATCAATATTTGCCGTCTCAGTATTGATCAATATCGATATTTCCATTCACGATATTGATCAATAACGATATTTTCGCCCGTCCGATCGATCAATATTCAATATTTCGATATGCACCAAAAATAATATCAATCGATATCAATATTTCGATATATCGATATATCGAAATATCGAAATATCGATACCACGCCTTGGACTCTTGTGCCTTTGACGATATTGTTCAATGGCGTAGAGTTGTCACTCCTTCTTCTTCTTCTTGGTCCCCGCGCTCTGTCGCTTGGCACCAATCCCTTGTGCATCTTTCTGCCCTTGCGAGCACATCGTCTGCAACTTCTCTTCCCAGTCGCGGTGACTCATAGTCTTCGCCACCTGCTGGGTGTATGCGTTTGAATTTCCAACCCATTCCGCCAGCAAAGCTTGTCTCTGCTGAAGGTCCGACCTCGCATGGTCTGCCCAGTTGTTGTCTACAGCGATACTTAGGCTGTCCTGGGGAATTCTCCGCCACTGGGGACTCCTCGCTGTGAGGAAGACCCTTCCTGCTTGCTTCTGCGATTGCCATCAACAGCTCCATGGCCCTGCGATCCATGGCCAAGCCCAGAATGCTTGCCAGTTCTACGTCGTTCAGGCCATCCGTCATGCGTAGTTCACTCGCACTGTAGCCCATGGCTCGCGATTTCTCGTCGAGGTTCACCTCTCGGGATTCCTCCTCAGTGTCCTCATCGGCACTGCGCACCACGGTGCCCATTCTCGCTGATCGAAATGCTCTAGATCCTTGCGTTGCCATGATGGTGGGGAGGGCCCTCAATGGTTCTCCCACCACGTTCACCACATAGTGGGGTGCGCGGTCTGTCCTCACCACAGGCCTGGGCTGCCAGCCCTTGCATAGGATCGATGATACGACCCGCCCTTCTGGCCTCGCCACCTTGCCCATTACGGAGCGGAACTGGTGGTTCTGAAACAGGTTGCTCCAGTACGCCCTCAATCGGTGAGCGTAGGCACCTGCTTGCGCTGCGTCAAAGGACACTGGTCGGCCGATAACACTGGCGATGTACGGGAACACTTCGTCCCTGATCTTGGTTCCGGGTCTGTGCGACAGCGGAGAAACGTTCTCCAGGACATAGCCTGGAGGCCGCTGCTTCTGTAGCTGCTGCAGCGTAGATAAAAGCCGAACCACTTCATAAAATAGCTTGCTGTGCCTGCCATCCAAGCCCGTGAGCGTTCCAGCTGGAGTGAGATCCTGGCACGGAAACCCACACACCATCACCCACTGCCGACCTTAAAGAGCTCCTGCTCGTATGAAATCAGCGCTCGTCGTGTCGTGTAGGTCGTGAGGCAGAGCCCCAAACTCCACGGCATCGGGCGATATGAGGTCAGGATATCGCCTCAGTAACGCCGTGCACCTGGCTCTGGCCACTGCCCGACTGCCCGATGATATGTCTTGATATAGGTATCGATCCACCTTCATTCCATTACGGAGTAACATTTCTAGGCTAGCACAGAGGCCTCCACACGGCTCGTAGCATACCACACCTTCTTCTCGAGCTTGCGAGAAGAACCGCTTGTCCAGCACTCTGGTGTCCACCTTCTTAGGCTTCAAGATGCGTTCACCTTCAAAGTATTCATTGCTGTATACAGCAGGACTCCCTTCACCATGCGTGCCTCGCGTGGGTCTCACCAAGCTCAGCGCCTTCCAAGCTGCTCTCGCTAGCCTCCCAGAGTCGACCACCAGCTCGGGTTGGTCTGTGTCGAACAGGGCCGCCTGATTGCACTCCAATTCATCTTGATGGTGCAGGTCGAACAAGCGATGCACCGTCCCCGTGCCCAGCTGCTCTATGGCGGCCATCTTGCAGTGGTTAGCGACCTGCACCTCCGGCGTCACCTCTTCCCCTGGGGGAGTGTCCCCAGCCAGCATGAAGCACAGGCTGTCGCAGAAATCCTTCGTGTAAACTTCCTCCACGCCTGCGTGAAGCGCAAATGCCTTCTCTCGTTCATGCCTTGCTCCAGTCTCGTCTGTCGTGGACGGTAAAGGGTAGCGAGATGGCACGTCGGCATTGCTGTTCTTGGCTCCCGGGCGATACTGCACCGTGAAGTCGAACTCCTGTAGGCTAATCGCCCATCGTAGATGCTGTCCCTGAAGGTCAGACTTCTCCATCAAGGTGGTAAGTGGCGAATGGTCGGTCACCAGCGTGAAGTGGGCGCCATGCAGGTACTGCCTCAGCGTGCGCACTGCCCACACCACTGCAAGCATCTCACCTTTGAAGCTAGCGTACTGTCTCTCCGTTTTGCTCAAGGAACGACTGATCACCATGAAGATGTACTCCTTTCCATCGTCGTCCTTCTGGCCCAGCACTGCACCAATGCCATAGGTACTCTAGTCGGTGTACAGTATGAGGGGCCTGTCATAATCGATTGGCCTCAGACATCTCCCAGCACAGAGCGAGTCCTTCAGGTCCTGGAGCGCCTGGTCCTGCTCCTTCCCCCAAAATCAAGTGTGAATCCACCAGAGACCTCTGCCAACAAGTAGATACTGTGTGTGAAGTCTATTCACTCTTCGCCTTCAGGGCTGATGTCGCTGCTAATCCTCTGGTAAACCCATTCCTGCTTCAGGCTTAGGCCAGTACACCTGGGGTGTCCCTGGATTAGCTGTCAGACAGGTTGGGGCCACCAGAGAGACCGTAGGGTGCAAGGCCACTCATAAAGGTCACAACTCACTGCTGATCCGCTTCTGATTAGTAGGCCTAAGCAGATGCTGCCGCTAATCAGCTCCCAGGTCGCACACTTGCCTTTTATTTAGGCCAGTACACTAGGGGTGTCCCTGGATTCACTTCTGGCAAGGTGGTCAACTGGAGGGACTACCGGAAAATAGCTCATCAAGGTGGTCATTCACCGCTGATCCGCTCTGTAGCTGCCGCCGCCCACGCTGATGCCGTGCTGATTAACTTCTTAATGAAGAAAACCTGTCTGCAGTTAGGCCAGTGCACCATGGGTGCCCCTGGATTCATTGTGAGACAAGGTGGTGGAGCTGAGCATATCGCAAGATAAGAGAAAGCTGCTCATTAACCAGTGAATTCAGTGCTGATCCGCTGCCGCCGCCACTGGTAACACTTTTCCGTGCAAGTATCACCAAGTCTAGGAAAGAAGAAGGGTCCGCCAGTGCACCTTGGGTGCCCCTGGAGTCGCCTGACTTCCGAATCCGCTCTTGCAAACGGCTGCTGACTTGTCGCCAAAGGGTCTTTACTTCCGAATTAACACTTGAAATAAAAAGCCGCTCCGCGCAGGACATTATTGTTTTGAAAAAGAATGAAAACAGCAGTAAAATATATTCATAAAAGGTCGGTATAATAACCACAAAGTACGAATTATTGTACAAAGCTGTGAGCAGAACTGTCTTAGCACTCTAGCACTGGCACGCGAACAGCCACCTAGCACTTGCGAAGCAAAACAATAATGAGTCCACTAGCCTGACCTACAGTCAGAGCATACTTATATCTCAATGCTCTGTCACATTTCCCAAAACTGTAACGGGTTCTAGCCCTTAAATCTTCATCTAGCCAATGGAAAGTCATTATTCCATGCCAGCTTTAACAATGTTACCGTTCACCACATTTTGACTGACACGTCAGTGGCAGAGTAGTCACTGTCATCTTCATCTTATCATTTCTTGGTCACCCGATAATGACCATATCTTCTCTGGCAGGTCTGCACCTCTCGGGCAGTCATCTTAACGAAGCCTGTCATCCTTGTCATCTCTGTCACGTGTGTCACCAGCTGGACAAACCCGGCGCAGTACCATGAGAAGCCGGCGTTTGTTACATTTAGGTTTCAGATAGCTTATATCTCTCTCTATCTGTCTAATTATTGAGTCGCAGCTAAAACGTATCCGAGTCAACTGTGCAGACAACTATCAGGATATCCTAATACACACTATTGACACAATTTTGCTACGTGTGGTGCACTCCTTAATTCTAGGCTGAACCCAAATGGTTGCCACGTATCATTACGGCAGTACAAATATCTTCTTGGTGTGCATATTCTATTATGACTGTACATATTCTACTATTATCACTCGTTGATAAATAAGTCATTTGAATGCATCGGGCACTAAAGAGTAATCTATATGATTAACATAGAAGAATACGTGCTATCAAGCGATTTTTCCTAACATAGCAAGCACTACCGTGATATTGGAACGTTATGCATCATAATTATTGTCCATTGGCTGCAATGCCACTCGGTTGCATCGCATAAGTGAATATCCTCGCTTGATTCCACGTCAAATTCTAAGCTGGTATTTGCTAGTGCGCAAAACCGCACAATCCATATTGAGCAAAGTGACTTTCGATATAAATGCAGGCGGTTATGTGCGCCGTACGAAATGTTTGTCCCAGAATACAAGAACTATTTGCAACTTGCAGTTCAAGCCAAATATGCAAAATAGAGGTACTGTTATGATTCGGACACTGCAAAGCTAGCGAAATGTCTGATACTTGACTTTCCGTACGTTTTCACGATTATTTTGAACAACGAGTATGGCTTAAAGTTCTTCCATGGGGGTGTCCTCTGGCACTTCGCGAGAAGAGCTGCTCCTCAAATATGCATCAAGGGTGCCTTGTCTCAGTTGCGGTGACCTCGGGGAGGTACTTGCCAACCCATTGTTCTGGATTTCTACATTAATGCAGTCAGGTGCACGATTCTGCTGTGCCTTCCTAACGGCCGCCGTCGCGCAGGACTTTCGAGCGCGAAAAGGCAACCTTCCGGGTATTGAAGGTTCTGCCGCCTGAAGGAAGTTGTATTTGTCTGAAGGTAGACTACTTCCGTCTTCCGGTGAGCGGATGCTCGCCATCACAAAACCCTCCTCGTTTATCCAGGTTGGATGCACGCGTTGCTGGGCTGCCGTACTTGAGCTGCCGGTCGGACACGTTGCGGCTCCCTGAACGAGGCTGATGCAATAGCGATGGTGTGGACAAACTATACAAGGGTCTCCGTTGGGCGAGTCTTCGATATCCATCAGTTCACCCTTGTCGAGCGAGCCACCCATATGAAAGCATTTCGCATCTGTTGTGTAAAAGCGGTCTCCGATGCGAGCGACTAAAACCTGGCGAACATTTGTGCGCGAGGATATTACTCGGGTGCTCCCGTCTGCCAGTTCACTGGCTCGTAACAGCTTCACCTCGGGCATTGTGCTTAGTTCTTCGAAGCTCAAGTGTGGTACGCACCTCACCTGTGCAACAAATTTTAATATCCACAAGTTGTGAACAGTCACGAGTTGGAAAAAATATTTGTATTACTTGCACTAAGTTGCACAGATATTTCTCTCCGCGGACGCTTCGCAAGCGGCAAGAGCGATTTGTGTTTCGACGACAAAACCGGCCCTTATCGGAACACAGAATATCACACGAAAAAATAACATGAAGCGCAATTTGTGTGGATGTATGTGCATATTTGGTTACATATATGTGCTACTGTCCCAACGGTAAGTAGGTTGATAAGTGTCGCACTAACACGTTCGCCTGTTCCCAGCACTCCTAGGTCAAATGAGATTTTTCGTACAAAATTATATCCAAAACTGCTGGGTGGATATGCCTCTGTGTATTGTGCCTCCAAAGCAGGTCTCCGGGGATCATATCTCGGGCTCAGCAGGTTCCCGGATCGTGCTAACAAGACACGCAACGGTCAAAGCCAACGTCCTCACACATTCTTGATTTCACTGTTATTTACATACCTGATGCCAATACAGGACGTTCGAGATAGTCACAAGACGCAAGGCGATCTTTCCGTACCCGCGGCCTTACTATGCGTTTAGCCAAAATTTTACTCGCAAGCTGGCATTGACTAAACGCGTCTATACAAATCCTAGTTTCACCTGCGTTTGGGTGACGAGTTGTATCCTTACCCAAGTCCAATTACCAACTGAAGAGGAGGAGGCATAGGCAAGGTAGCTCATAAACAAGGTTTAAGGGTAGGGTGCCGGAAGGCTTCAAAACATTTTCTGGAATTAAAGTTGATAGCAAATCCCATATTTAATCGATAAATAAAATAATTACTTTCAAAAATTCCTAGAGGCGAAATTTGCAACATGACCCCCTATTTTTATTGGCTAGGGTCCAATGGGGTGTCGACCAGAGGTGTGGGCTTATATAAGCGTATGGCTTATATAAGCCCATTATATTATGTTATATTGATATAATCATAAGCGCTTAAGGGAACCCGAAAATCACGCTTATATCATATCATTATAAGCGGTAAGATAAGCGCTTATATCAACATAACTATTATATTGATACAAGCACTTATATTCGATATTAGCGCTTATAATAGCGCTTATCACGCCTGGCTGGAGGACGAACCACCTTATCCGATCACCCGTATCAGCCTCACCCAATAATTGACGTATGTAAGGCTTCCACGTGGGCTTCACCTGATACTCTGATGTCTCTTCTCTCAATATATATAGTTACACCTTTCAAATCTGTACTCAAAACTCATTGTTATACCCATATCCAATCGCGCATGAAAATTTGTGGCTTAGTATATAAATGTCATGATTTCATATATAAATAACTTAAGCCAACTCACTTCCGAATATAAATAATATATTCCGCGATCGTATCGCGCGCGATCGATCGCGCGCGCGATATCGCGCGAGCTTGCTTATAGGGTTCCACCCACTGTGACACGGTATCGGTATGTCAAAATAGGATGAAGGAATACAGGCGCAGATGGCGATTTGGCGAAAAGTGTGAAATTCCTAATTTTTTAAAATATAAGCGTCGATATATAAGCGGTAATATAAGCGCTTATATTCGACCGCTTATATAAGCGTGATATAAGCGCTTAAGGCCCTCCGACCCCCCCCCGATATAATCATAAGCGCTTAAGCCTCGAAACCGATATAAGCCCACACCTCTGGTGTCGACGTGGTATCAAAAAAATCTGAGGCGATTCTATCGAACCAATTTCGAGATCTATTTTTTGTAGAATAAAAACAAGCAGATTAAGTAATACAATTGCCATAAAAATTATATCTCGAAAATGATTCGATAGAATCGCCTCAGATTTTTTTGATACCACGTGGACACCCCATTCTTGGACCCTAGCCAATAAAAATAGGGGGTCATGTTGCAAAATTCTGCGCTATAATTTTCAACAGGTGGCATCTTTACAATGTAATTTTAATTCTGCTAAGTATGGAAATTGTAATCAGTATTTTTTAATTCGTGGGAAGCTGGCACCCTACCCTTAAGATACTTGCATATTCGATATATTGATGATCAAACTCTGATACCCCGTCGCCGTGCGCCCGTGGGAGTATTCGCATGATACGCGGGTGTACCCTTATTACAACTGTACCCTTATTACCACAATTCCGTGAACGATACCTTGCGGCGATATATAGCCCAAACCCAGTTAACCCAAGTTGAATTTTGAGTAAATTTGGAAGCCCGAACGCCCCATATCTCTATGACGGTCGAGTTTTTCCCGAAAATCGATACCGTGTTTGACTTAGTCGCGTAGACGCTCCCACGAGTGCGAGCCACGGGCTGTCACCCCACTATTCTGCCACCACGCACTCTACCCCCCACCCCTCCGGGTAATCGTGGGGATGTCCTGTGGTGCATTTGAGTACCTCGCACGCCCTTAGACCTCAAGGGAATCACTCCAGAGCGGCCCATCTGCTCACCCACCCACCACACCGAGGACCCCCTCTGGACCTCTATGACTAACCCCCGAAATTCCTGCAAAGGTTTTGCAGGCTCTTCTCGCCCCCCTTAGCCCCCCGGCGTGCAAATTACCCCAAGGTACCTACTTGACCCTTGTGCACCGAAATATGGCCATTGGGCCTACGCTACAGCTCGCACAATGCAGCTGAATCACTACCCCTGGGCTTCCCTCCAGAATTGGAGGGCAAACCGTCATAGAGATATCGGGGGCCAGTCACCTTTAATTTCAAGGGGTCTACGGCCACCCCAGGGCCCATGGGGGGTCGACTGGACCTCCACAGGGCTTAGTAGATAAGTTATGATGATTTCCTACCGGGGATGCCGATTTTGAAGTTGGGTCGATATCTCTATGACGGTCGAGTTTTTTCCGAAAATCGATACCGTTTTTTACTTAGTCGCGTAGACCTCCCACGAGTGCGAGCCACGGGCTGTCACCCCACCACTCTACCCCCCACCCCTCCGGGTAATCTTGGGGATGTCCTGTGGTGCATTTGAGTACCTCGCACGCCCTTAGACCTCAAGGGAATCACTCCAGAGCGGCCCATCTGCTCACCCACCCACCACACCGAGGACCCCCTCTGGACCTCTATGACTAACCCCCGAAATTCCTGCAAAGGGTTTGCAGGCTCTTCTCGCCCCCCTTTAGCCCCCCGGCGTGCAAATTACCCCAAGGTACCTGCTTGACCCCTGTGCACCGAAATATGGCCATTGGGCCTACGCTACAGCTCGCACAATGCAGCTGAATCACTACCCCTGGGCTTCCCTCCAGAATTGGAGGGCAAACCGTCATACTTAGAGATATCGGGGGCCAGTCACCTTTAATTTCAAGGGGTCTACGGCCACCCCAGGGCCCAAGGGGGGTCGACTGGACCTCCACAGGGCTTAGTAGATAAGTTATGATGATTTCCTACCGGGGATGCCGATTTTGAAGTTGGGTCGATATCGGGGGCCAGTCACCTTTAATTTCAAGGGGTCTACGGCCACCCCAGGGCCCAAGGGGGGTCGACTGGACCTCCACAGGGCTTAGTAGATAAGTTATGATGATTTCCTACCGGGGATGCCGATTTTGAAGTTGGGTCGATATCTCTATGACGGTCGAGTTTTTCCCGAAAATCGATACCGTGTTTGACTTAGTCGCGTAGACCTCCCACGAGTGCGAGCCACGGGCTGTCACCCCACTATTCTGCCACCACTCTACCCCCCACCCCTCCGGGTAATCTTGGGGATGTCCTGTGGTGCATTTGAGTACCTCGCACGCCCTTAGACCTCAAGGTAATCACTCCAGAGCGGCCCATCTGCTCACCCACCCACCACACCGAGGACCCCCTCTGGACCTCTATGACTAACCCCCGAAATTCCTGCAAAAGTTTTGCAGGCTCTTAGGGGCTCCATGTGATGGTGGGCGGTACCGTATGGGCGACGGTGTGCATGGTGGGAAGGCGCCCGGTTGTATCACGGGGAAGCTGATTTCCCCCCCACTGTATGGGGGCCTGCTTCTCCCTGTTTCACCCCTCGCCGTGTGTGTGACGTGTGACACCCAGTTAGCCGTGACATCGATCCGTGACCTGCTAGTTAGCCTCCGCGTTAGCCTAACTTATCAGTTTTATGTTATCACCGTTCCGAGCACCCGGCCCTGCGTGTTTTCTGTGCTTTACTGCCTATATCTTTACCCGTTATAAATATATAGCCAGATCATTCTTCCTATAAGGTTATCGGTCCCGTACCGCGCTAGTGGTGCTCACAACATTTTACTCGCTTCGGCCTCATCGCCGATTCTACGTCCGTACTTATCCGTTCTAATCCGTCAGCGGTTTAAAGACATCTCCGTTACCGTCTTTACCCGTTCGAGTACTCCGCCTACCGTTTGTGATTGGTGGTTTGCTTTTCCGTTCAATCCGTACTTATCCGTTACCACTTCCGTCGAAATTCTGGCATCATGCTTCTTTCCAGGCGTGTCTCCCCAACGTCCTTCAACACTCTGGCCAGCAGCGCCTCTGCTGCCGGGTGACTGGTTTACCGTACGACGTTTTTGACGTCACCACCGTTTTCCTCGTCGAATTCTACCCCAATTTGACTTCTCCATCGCTTGATTTGGTTAATTTTTCGAAAAGTTACCTTTCACCCACAAAACCCTATCGACGCGCCTTCCAGATTTTGCAGCCGCTGGCATCATGGCCTCGCTACGCCAGCGTGCGCGCATGGCCGCAGTTCGGTCTGCACTGGACTTGCTTCGACGACAACATCTTCCCTTTGACTGTGGTCTGGTGGTGCCTGGTGGTGCTTACACACCAAGCACCAAGCTCGAGTCCATCGCGTTCGCCATCAACAACGAGTGCTTTGACTCCTTCGACTTCGTCCCTCCACTCCCTTCGCCCTCGCCTTGCACCCCACCTCTTCACCATCTAGTGGTGTGTGGTGATGTTGCCACGCCCACTTCGCCCCTCTCCATCATCCCTTTCGAGTTCCTCCCCATGGCCTCGATCGCGTTCCCTCACCGCATTTTCCACCTTCCACCTCCCTATCCCCTCTTCAGCGACGCATTCGCTCTGGTGGTGCCAGGCCGCTTTTGGCTTTGGCACCGCGTGGGCATTGGCTGATTCATCGTTTTCGTGGCGCTCGAGGACTTCTGCAATCAAGAGCTCCGCCGCCGCCATTCCGCAAGCACTTGCAATGAACCGTGCACTCTAGCCTTAGCCAATTCACTTGCTGCACAGTGCCCATGCTTGTTTACATCTAGTTGGGTCTCTGACTCCAGACATTAAGTGACATTGAGTTTAGGTTTTAGGGTTTGCTTGCTTCGGGATGTCCACTCACACCTTCGGGGTCGTGAGGTAGGTGGTGTCACGGGGAAGCTGATTTCCCCCCCACTGTATGGGGGCCTGCTTCTCCCTGTTTCACCCCTCGCCGTGTGTGTGACGTGTGACACCCAGTTAGCCGAGACATCGATCCGTGACCTGCTAGTTAGCCTCCGCGTTAGCCTAACTTATCAGTTTATGTTATCACCGTTCCGAGCACCCGGCCCTGCGTGTTTTCTGTGCTTCACTGTTAATATATTCACCCGCTACGAATATATCACCAGATCATTCTTCCCATAA
>LGRX02029954.1:0-27663 GCA_001247695.2 Cymbomonas tetramitiformis
ATTCCCTCGGCCCCACCGGCTACACGGTCACGTGTCGGTGTGGCAACATTGCCGAGAGTCTTCTCTTTTGCATCTCTAGCCCTGCCCGCACTCATGTGTCTTGCATGTGTGTCGGCGGTTCAGGGTTCGGTGGTGCTCGATCGAGCCCCTGAATTCACCGCAGCAGTACATCCCACTGGGGTGACTGCCAACAGTCTGTCTGCCTTGCCGTACACTTTCCCTTTCGGCAGGCCTTTTCCTTTTGAAGTTTCGGCAGGCTTGGACTTGGATTTTCACTTTTGTGGATTCCTGAATTTTGCTCTACGAGTCTTCTCCTGCCTCTGGTTTCTGGTCTTGGCTTCTGGATTATGGTTCTGGCTTCTGGTTCTGGACTCTGGGCTCTGGACTCTGGTTCTGGATTATGGCTTCTGGACTCTGGTTCTGGTTGAACATCTTTGACACTGACAACTTCTTCAACTCTGGTGAACTCTGCAGCTTTGTGGACCACTTTGAAAGTGGCTGAGTAGCCTTGAGATTGAGCTGTAGGAACTTAGCTTGTAAGCAGTTTCCTAGCAGCAGTTTTAGAAAGGGACCGCCCTGGCTAAAGCACAGGCCTCCCTCTAGCAGTTTCCAGCCCCTAGCTGTTTGTTGTTTCGGAACAATTTGATTTGTCTGTGCTCCGCTCTCTGCCACCTGTGACAGCACTAAGTACAGTCACAGGGTGGTGTGCTGGATTCAGTGACCCGTAGGTCATACCTTACTCTGACTCCCGTTAGTTGTACCAGTACTCGTACAGTACTAGGTGACAGATACCTAGGCCGAGACGCCTTATATTCGTTTATCTCTTATAATCATTTTACACTTGTATGAGAAACTATTCAGTGACCACCCGATATAATACGGTATATTATATCTCACAAAAGAGGTAAACAGATACCTCGGAGTATGGTTTGCACTAAATGGGGAATGGGACAAACAGGCGGAAATCCTTATCGACAGACTTAAATCTACTCTCACATCCATCCCGCAACTGCAACACATGACTCTACACCAGCTAAGATATGTTATAAATGCGGTTGTAGTTCCGAGGATGGCGTACCCCCTTAACCCCTAAGCCGGTGTTTGGGTCAAAAATGACCCAAACCGACTGCGAAAAAGTTAGGGTTACCGCTATGAAATTGCCGGTACCGGTATATATATCGAATCAAATCGCGCCGTATCGATTGAGTTTGGTCAATATACACTCCCGATGGAATTTGAGACATTTCTGATGAGTTTCCGACCAGTGTGTTTCTAAAAAAGTGTGCGTTTTCCAGGGCATTTTTTTGGCGGTAAATATACAGTTAGGTTTTCCCCTCATTGTCATGGCAGGACGTTCGTTGTCTTATTGAGAGTATGGTAACATACGGTGGGTCGCAACGGGAAGGCTCAGCGAAGGAGGAGGAAAGCCGAAAACGTGGGCGCCCAGATGCAGGTTTGGCTCGCAACCACGCGCCTTGCAAGTATGCGCGGGATCGGTGCCAAGTCTGCAAGGACGACAAACACAAAACAGTCCAAGGTTGCTCGAGTTGTGGTGTGCTGTTGTGCAGCACAGAGTGTTGGAAGAAACACCATCGAGACATATAAGGGTGGTGCGCTCTTTAGATCATACCTGCTGCGCAGCCAGGATCTACTATTCACAGTATGTGCACCGCGTAGATAAATTCGTTTGCCCTTGACTATTCGTATTCGTTTTCAAAGTTCGGTTTAAGTATTTTCTTGCTATGTATATTTATATCAAGTGTGTGTCTGTCGAGAGGGCGCTCGTGGCTGCCTTGCACTTGTGAGCCTGAATGCACAGATGGAACATGCTTTTTGGCTGAAGCACATGGGATCTTAGTTGGCACACTTCGTTGTATGGTTGCAGACCTCTGCTAAAGTGTTCTAACTGTCAATAGTAACGAGGGTTAAAGCAGATATTCCGTCTTGTATGCATACGGACCCAAACCCAAACTTGTGTTTCAGGGTATACATATGTGTTTTCACTGAGCTCATAATAGGGTTAGGGTATCATAGCACTACACCTGGAATATCCGCTAAGAAAGGTGCAACCGATGAATCTTCGTATCCTAACATCATATAAGATCGAACTATGCCAAACGGGGTACCTGAGAAGGCCCACAGGCGTGCTCACAGAGTCTCATCGTGATGCACTTCATTTTTTCGGTCTTGAAAAATAGCATTTCACCGACTCGGAATGAGCGTTTCTCAGGATGTATTGACCGCATGATCATGTTTGATAGCTTAACAGTTCCGCCTTTGTGTTAGCTAAAAGGGGATATGCTTTTAACTCGCTAATATTAAGTATATCATACACAACGAATCGAAACCCAAACCCTATCGATTTCGTAAATAATTACCCAAATAATTAACACCGGCTTAGGGGTTAAAGTTACCTCAGCAATTGCCAACGACTCCTCAAAGAATGTTGCAATTGAATTAGACAAAATGATAGCTTCGTTTATAATCAAATACCTGGGCTGCCCAGTTGACACTAATCACCAAATAATCTGGACAGCAATCTGCCAGGGGGGGTACGGTATTGATAGTGTCTTCGATATTGCAACCGCATCGTGTATTATTGAAACCATGAACACCCTATGTTCTGCAGATGAACACGAATATTGGCAACACAACCACACGGACCGTATCATTGACCCCCATCTTATCTCACTATACCGTAGAAACAGCAATCTATGGCTAAAAATAATAATTCATAACATGAACAACGAAATGAGTAACAATGCCATCTCGGGCTTCCCCTTATCACACTATGCAACCTACAGTCACACAAAAGACAAACGCTTTAACTGGTTCAGGCGTACAGGTCACATTATGGCAAAACTTGGATACGCTATCGATCGACTCTAAAAAATACCCTGAAGATGAAGCTGGTGAAACCACATTAGTCACCATCCTTCCCAGACAACTCTACATGTCAAGGAATGTTACCTCCGCAATTCAAAAATATAACCTTAAGCACACAGGTTCCTTTCTGACTCCCTGCGGTGGAATGTTAAAAAACTGGCAAGAAAGCAAAGGCTATTTCAGGCTGAACGGTAATAGACCCCCTGAATGGCTAACCGCAATCGAAAAGGAAATGCTTCAAAACCCCGTAGATTTGGACCCACAGGCCAGATATGTCAAAAAACAATATAGAGACAGCATAGTACCCCCGGACACGGGTGAGTTTCATTGGAAAGGAAATGGTGACCGAGATTCCATCTCTCTTATCCACATTACCAATATTGACTTAGAGGCCATGTCAATTCAATATACAGAATACCGTAACAATGCCAAAAACCCTAATGTCTTTGTCAGAATCGAAGGAACCAATAGTCTTCAATACGACTTTGAATACATCATCACCAATGACGGTTGCATCCTAATTCCAGCAGGTTCCATTTTCGAATATAATGACCATATGGACCCGCCCTCTTCTGTTCTTGCTAAAGTTAGTGATATTAACTCACACTATGATTACATCTCAGACAGACAATATGAGACCATTATTGCCAGAATGAAAAACAAAACTGCGGAAGAAGAAAGTGAATACAGCTGCCCTAGCGACTCAGAAGAAGAATCTACCCCCTTCGCCGAAAAGAGCAAACAAATGGAGGATTATGATATGGCAAGCGATGGTTCCCTATTTGCCGGTAAAAATCAGCATGCAGTGGTGCAGCATATGCCATAAAAAACTTTGACAACGGAATGCCACTTGTTCGGAAGATGAATATCCCTCCCTCAAGAACTTTCGCCGCACCGGGGCTTCTTCTCAAGGAAGATATCCAAAACCCTAGTAGCACATCTGCTGAAATTGCGGGACTGCGATTCTTACTCACAGAACAAAAAGAAAAACTCCTCAAATCCATGACTCCAATGGTACATGCCATTGACTCCATGGCCGCAATATCCGCTGTAACAAAGGATGGCAGATCCATGAGCGCCCGGGACAAATTACGTGAAGCTAATCGCAGAGATGTGCAGGCTGTTCGCCTACTGTTAGAAGAACTTGGCTTCTACAGTGAAGGAGACCATAGTAAAATCATCCTTAAATGGATCAGGGGTCACAATAATGACAAAGTCCATGACAGAGTGGACCGTACTGCCAAAAGAGCCTCATTTAGAGGGGGTTGTTTCATGGAGAGTACAATATTAGGTACCCTATAGTCGTATCTAGTATTGGTGACTCCTCGTAGCACTCACCTTTAGCATCGCAGTGTCGCGGTCGCGGTGTCACGCGTTATGACGATGACACTGCGACCTGCGCCTGACTCTCAGACAATCTTCCCTTCGTAATAACTTGGCGGCGCAAGCCGCCAGCCCTTACTTGGTAATATTATCCGCACGCCTTGTCCTTCAGCTGCCTGCCACTATGTGGCAGCTGTCGTACCGCCTTCTTTCCCACCTTCATATAGCTAGTATATTTCGGGTTTCTCATGAGGTTATGGGCCTCGCTTACGCTTCCTCTGTTTGTTTCAGATTTCTGATCAGCAGATCTTGGGATTCCCGCTTTTTCCTAGCTTAATCTTACAGCCGGCATGGCTGGCTCACGCGTCCTCTTGCCCTTTTCGGCCGCTGCAACCTCCTACAACGACTTCTGGGGAGTGGTGACCCCAGTAGTCACAGTTATTTCGGGATTTGGTGTCCCCGGAATTTCTTAGCCTTAAGTGGGAGTTGTGACCCCACTTTTGGCACTCAAATTTCAGCCGCATCCCTGGCTTATCACGCAGCACCAACTCCGAGTTCGCTCTAAATCCAGCCGCGCTGTCCGCTCTCTGCCTGTTTCCTGATCGCCCCCCTACTTCAGATCCTGAAAATCGGTAGTGCCAACCCAATTCGCCAACGACTGTCGATTTTGCCACCTTCGAGGTTTTTAGAGGCAGCCGTATTTTTTATGCTGGACAATGGACTTCTGAGGAGTAGTAACCCGTCAACCGGGCATCTTTACCTCAACCCCTTTGACTTCTTTGTCAATCTTTACTAATCAGCCATTTGGCAGATTTTCTGGCCAGATTTACAGCCGGATCGCATTCGTCGACCCTTCTCTCCTCCCTACCCCTCTGGAAGTTGGAATTCCTTGACATCAACCTAAACAGCAACCCCCTCAAACGCTGTTCATCAACGGCTTCAATTTTCAGAAAATTCGACGCGTTCTGTATCGGCATCGTCGACATTTTACAGCCATCTTACTTGACGCGATCTGCCAAGGCCTATTTTCAGTTTTGACCCTTCTCCACGTCCCCATGGCGTGTGATGATCTTCGAGGGACCTGAAATTATAACTCCATCAACATCTTCAAAATCTGCTCTTCGATGACTCGTTGTGATCTCGTTTGTAGGTAGTGCTTAGAAGCACGTTAAAGGGTAGTGCCTTAAGAGGCATGTAATTAGCACATAAATCGGTAGTGCCCTAGAAATATATATCTAGCATGCAAACCGTCGTGTATGCCCTCGTGTTGCATTACATTGGTAGTGCCTAGGCGAGTGACCACTTCGTAGTCAGGTAGTGTCATGGAGAGTACAATATTAGGTACCCTATAGTAGTATCTAGTATTGGTGACTCCTCGTAGCACTCACCTTTAGCATCGCAGTGTCGCGGTCGCGGTGTCACGCGTTATGACGATGACACTGCGACCTGCGCCTGACTCTCAGACAATCTTCCCTTCGTAATAACTTGGCGGCGCAAGCCGCCAGCCCTTACTCTGGTAATATTATCCGCAGCCATTGTCCTTCAGCTGCTGCCTTATGGCAGCTGTCGTACCATCTCTTATCCCACCCTCATATAGCTAGTATATTTCGGGTTTCTCATGATTGTTTAGACATCTCCCGCTACGACCCTGCCGAGGAACTGCCCTTCTCGTTATTCTTTTTTGAGGTCCCTATTTTAGGTGATATCCGCAGTCACATTAGAAGAATTCAACGTCTCTCACACTATCATAATTGGAGAACCCTACAGTCTCCGAAGGGAAGTACTTGAGGATGCTCAACGAGAATAACACCACCCCCACTAAAGACATTTCCAAAATAACACCTAAAGCTTTCACTGCATCTAGAAGCAGAGAACTCCTGGGCCTCCAAGCCTCTCCAGCACGTTTATTTAAACTGGGGGAAATCGAAACTGAAAACTGCCCCTACTGCCAACAGAATACAAAATGCACCTTCGAACACATCCAACTTGAATGCTCGGGACATAATAATAATTTGTATAATCTTAGAACAACTCATGATGTCGAACTAAGGAAAATCATTGCTGAAGAAATCTCAGAAAAGCCTAAACTCCTAAACCCTGGAAAAGGTACCACATACATCAAAACACAGCCATCGAAACTTTTTCCACTTGCTGACCTAAGACAAGAAATGAATGAGGAATTATACTTACACGCTCTCCCGGAAGCTAGCATGTACCGACCATCAAGTTCAAAAAAGAATACCATTGTTGTGACCGCTAAACCCGAAGTGGACCGTGTAACGGGAACAATTAAATATCCCGAACTCCAATATGTCCAAAAGAAAGAGTTTTGGAAACTTTTGGCCTGGCACCGCCTTTCCAACAAAACAGTCCCATGCTCACTTGCGGAGTACTCGAATAGGGCACACGATATACATGAAGCACTCAATGCATGTAAGTTTGAATCGGGAGATCCTAAAAACTGCAGCGCAATCAGAAAAAGCCTCTTCTTAGATATCTTGGTGGATGACAGAAACCTGGACAAAAACGGTTGTGAACTTTTCTCCAACCCTCTAAATACCCACGCTAGAATTCACTCGAGAAGATGCATACCCACCACAAGAATGCAAAAAGCTCTCGGGCCCTTCTGCCATCATGGGAAAATTGGCTTTGATGGTCTCGCTTGGGATGCCTACGTGGACCCGATAACAGGCATTGGCAGAATCGTTTATGGAAATCCCCCCTTCGATGGGAAAGATAAGGGCAAATCTTCGGCGGTCATGACTACCTTGGAAATGGGACATAAAGCGGCCAACACCGTCCCTGGATTTTCAGGAACATGGATTCTTCCGCTGTCTCCCAAAAACCAAAAAAGATGGTTCGATAAAGGCTTTAAACTTGTTTTCAGATTCCCGCATAACACTATTCCATTTATCCCACATGGCTATTGGACGGGTGATGACCCCTACGTTCTCCCAGGTGGTGGATGCTATAAGGATGCCTTTTCGGATGTTGTTATCATAGCTATAGACAGTGCACCCAGTGACACCCAACCAGCCTTTGACTGGAGGCCTACACAGAAAAAGATTGCCAGATGGTTCCTTAACGTCCTCCCCAAGTCCAGAGTCACGAAAAATAGGCTAGAATACACAGGAGTCAGCCCTGATATTTGGAATGAAGTTCGGAACGAAAGCGACAAGGTACTTCCCTCTTCGCTTTGTCCGTGGCCCACTCAAGACCTTCCTTATCATCAGAGTGATATTGAGTTCTATTATGGTGGTCACCACGACACGACAATCACAAATGCAAATTCCAAGCCCTTCAAAAACACCGTGAAATGGCCCAAAGTTCTTACACTCATGGGATACCTCCCTCCTCTTTTTGGTACTGTCCTCAACACGATAGGTGTTCCTCGTGGTAAGATTAAACCACTCCTCAAAAAACTTTCAAGAATTTGTAGGCAACACACCAAAAATAGGCGAGATATGTTTCTGTTAACCACCACCACCACCTTAAACACTGACCCACATACAGTTGACATCTCGAGCAATGAAACCATGACAGAAACAGAAGCCGTGCAACAGTCAATCGATTTTCTTCAAACCCTCCTGCAATAATGCTTTCGGGTCTTAGTTATTATGGGCTCTGACGCCCCTAGCCTGACCCTGCTTCCGTCTCGTGTCCGTGACATCCTAGCACTGTACTGTACAGTAGTACAGTACAGTAGTACAGACTTGTTTCACTGTCTGGGTTTCCGAGAGCATAAAGCCTCGGCCAGACACTAGTTATGTGTTTATCTGTTTGATATTCAGCGAGCTTAGCCGGACAGTAGGATTTGTCTTTCTCGCAGCTTCTCCATCTTCTAGAGTTTTTTATTGCCTAGCACTTAGCTTTTTCTCTAGATGTCACCCTGCTGAAAAGTGGGCTGAGCCCCTTTGTGGGCGCGCTATAGCAGAGGGAGTAGCCCCTGGTGTTTTCACTAGCCTGCTTTGCAGGGATACCGCACTCTCAGGACTTTGTCCCCTTTGCTAGCGTAAATGTTTTATTATTATTATTATTTCTGCTCTTTATGCAGTGTCTTATCAAAAGTTTGATCTGAGTTCATCTTGACCCTCAAAATCTCGGTTGAAGCGGTAGGGTGGGTATTTCCCAATTTTCCTTAAGATGGCTTAACCCCTAAACTGCGGAAGGAATTTCGGGGTTTTGAAAATTTGGGTTTATTTACAATATCTTTGGCGTAAGTGTCCTGCCTCAACTTTTGAAAATAGTGTCGGAAAGGTCTTCTCAAGGCGAATCGCATGCAAACGGTTGAAAATGTATGACATCTGATGCCGACGACGTGATTGTAAACTGAAAAATGTTGATGGATGTGCACATCGTTAACAATTTAAGCCCTAATATTGACCCTAGACCTCCGGGTATAATCTTACCAAGTGCTCAACATGCGGTTAGGGCTACGTATACTAGTAGGGGTTTGTAACACTAGGGCATATGTGCCCTAGATGTAACTCATTCTGGTCAAGCTAAAATCGAGTGCGGGTCGGTAAATAGCAAGAACATCGTCGCAACATGGTTTCTCCCCAGTGCATGGCTGCATGCGGCTCGACGAGAGCTTTCCAAAACTGTCTTCAAAAGTGAATTTGGGTTATTTGGCGCCGAGAAAATCAGTTTTGAGTGTTTGATGAGCTAGCTCATCACGCAGTGGCTATTACCCTTCGGGTGGCTTAAGCCACCCTAACAACGATTTAGGGTGGCTTAAGCCACCTTAACGTTTTCAATTATTGCGGGAGCTATCGGTACCGGAAACTAGATTTTTTAAGCTCAAAATGACGGCGACAATGTCTTCTTTTAGACACTATATGCACTATTCGGCGAGCCCAAGTTCCCGATGAGCAATTTTGGGAAGTATCCAAGAGGGTGCAACATTTAGTGAATTTTGAGCGATTTTTCCCGGCTTTTGCATACCCATGCTACTTCAACCGAGATTTCGAGGGTCAAGATGACCTCGGATCAAACTTTTGGCAACACACTGCAGAAAGAGCAGCTCGAGAATACTTTGCTGGGAAAATTGACAAATATGGTATATTTGATGGTTTTTTATGATTTTTTGCACAAAATTTGTCTTAAAGGTTTAAGTTCCTGATAGTCCGTTTCAGAGATAATGTCGTCATCTAAATCTTGCTTTAATTTCTTTAAGCTGCGCACGGCTCTCAGGGTCCATTTTCTCGGAAATTGGACACCTTAAGAAAACGGGCTGGCTAGGGAAGGTGTCCACGTGGATGGTTATGGAATTCGCTGGCTGGCTCACGAGATCGCGGTCCACTATCCATAGCGTTCTCATAGGCCGCTGGCGCTGGCGGGGGGGTACCCAACTCGATGAGAAAAGTTGGTGACTGCTGGAATAGTCACACCGCCTGATTATGTGACTCTTCCCGTAGTAGTGTTTGTGACTGCCACCCGAACCAGAACCCTAACTGTTTATGCCCATATAACGGGTTAACTTATCAACTTTATCACATCCTGAGAAAACTATCACTGAGTAAATATATCCCGGGTCTTAGGGGTATATCCAACAGGTTTGGACCCACGCACTCTTTATCTAGACACTGCGAATTTTAGCCATGTCTGGCTAAACAGCGACGCTTGAGATGGAGTGAGGGGCTCCTCTAGAGGCGCGGCGGAGCGGTATGGCCTAGCTGATGTCTGGTT
The DNA here is from genome assembly GCA_001247695.2 of Cymbomonas tetramitiformis. Lineage (NCBI taxonomy): Eukaryota > Viridiplantae > Chlorophyta > Pyramimonadophyceae > Pyramimonadales > Pyramimonadaceae > Cymbomonas > Cymbomonas tetramitiformis. The sequence goes on from LGRX02029954.1 coordinate 9,898, forward strand.
GACCCTACGGTCCTGGAAAACGTTAGTATGCTGCTAACGACATGCTAAACGCGTGCCATGGACATGCTATGACATGCTAACGCCAGATAGGTGTTAGCATGCGTGCTAACGGCATGCTAAAGCCCCATAGGCCTGTTAGCATGTCCATGCTAAAGGCATGCTAACGCCACTGCGCCTTAAGCATGTGTTCGCGCCAACTGGAGGGATAGTGAGTGGTGAGGCATGTGGGGGTGCGTAGATCACCAGGAACATGTTATATGGTGATTAGAAGGGCAAGGGAAGGATATGCCACGGAGTATGATGCGATTCGGGTCAGGTGGTAAGCGAGCGGAATTCCTCGGAAAGGTAGGAACGTCAGTATGTCGCTAGCATGTCCTTAGGACGCCGATAGCACGTCAGCGTTAGCATGTCATTATCACACATCAGACATGCTAAAGGCATGCTAACGCCACTGCGCCTTAAGCATGTGTTCGCGCCAACTTGAGGGGCAGTGAGTGGTGAGGCATGTGGGGTGCGTAGATCACCAGGAACATGTTATATGGTGATTAGAAGGGCAAGGGAAGGATATGTCACGGAGTATGATGCGATTCGGGTCAGGTGGTAAGCGAGCGGAATTCCTCGGAAAGGTAGGAACGTTAGTATGTCGCTAGCATGTCCTTAGGACGCCGATAGCACGTCAGCGTTAGCATGTCATTATCACACATCAGACATGCTAAATGCATGCTAACGCCACTGCGCCTTAAGCATGTGTTCGCGCCAACTGGAGGGGTAGTGAGTGGTGAGGCATGTGGGGGTGCGTAGATCGTCAGGAACATGTCATATGGTGATTAGAAGGGCAGGCAGGGGAAGGATATGCCACGGAGTATGATGCGATTCGGGTCAGTTGGTAAGCGAGCGGAATTCCTCGGAAAGGTAGGAACGTTAGTATATATATGTCGCTAGCATGTCCTTAGGACGCCGATAGCACGTGGCGTTAGCATGTCGTTATCACACATTTAACATTCTAATGTCATCCTATGCACTCAAAGAAGTCGGCCGTTGGGTCGAGAATAACGGCGGTCTCCATGCACGGATGTGGCACAATAACAACTTGTTGTTCTACTCGATTGGGTAATATGAATGGCTCCTTGTGCTCAAAGGCTGCTGGGTCAACGTGCGGGTTGAAGGTGTAGACCGTCCTAGTCAAATCATCCGGGCCGAGAATGGAGTTTCGTAGACGGTAGGCCTTGATCTGTTTCTCGGTCGGCTTTGCAAGCCAATCGCACTTGAGTAAGGTGTACAACTCTCCAGCAATCTCCACTCGCAGTATTTTGGTAATGCGGCCGTGCCTGCATTTCGCCAAGCCCACGATTCGACGATTGTGAAAACCACCATTGCTGGTCCAAATGCCCTTAATATGCGGTTAGCATGGTATCCTTGTGCTAATCACATGCTACCGAAATACTAAAGACATCATAACTGCACGATACATTTGTCGTTGCTTCCTCACCTGTCGATTTCATCGGTTTTTCGCTCACCCTTCTCGTTGAAGATTACGTTCCCATCACTGTCCATTTCCTCATTCACGAAGAACGTACGAAAATAGCTATGCACGGTGCGCTTATTCCGATCGGTCGTAGCCGTGCGGTAATGGGCGTCGCCGATCTTAATGTGCGCGAAACTATAGTAGCAAACCGGTGCCGGCCCCGCCATGAGCAACATCTCGTCCTTTGTGAACTTTCGGCCCAGCCATTCTGTCGGATACGCATATGCTCCAAATACGGGTTCGCGTATGTGCTCAGGCTTACCCTCCTTTGTACAAACCGCGAGCCTGTATTTTTTGTTTCGCGACCGCATCTTGGCATTCCATCTGTGCACAGTCATATATTGCCGTTAGTACGCTAAAGGCGTACTAGCGACGTAATAGCGGCGTCAGAACGTACGGGGCCAACAACTCCTCAGGAAATGATGGGATCACCTGCGCGCGTCCTCCGCATACTTCTCCCATCTCTCCACCAGGTCTCCATACGCCGGAATGTGAGTGCGCATCCAAACCTTAATGTGTTGGATTTCATCATCTCGCAAGACCACCCGCTTCCCCCTAGCCGATACCTCAACCGCAATCGCCCCGCGGCTCCCCATGGTCACGGCCGCCGGCACCCGGGTGGAGACGCCTGCCGTAATGAAAGTGATTATCCCACGCACCAGACGCAACAGCTTCACGCGACTGAAGTAATTCATTATTATGGCTGGAACGGGCAGGGAGTTGCTCCTCGCTAGGGATTTGATGTGGCCGTTCAAGGACTCAAAGGCGTACAATCATCCACACTTCCCGCATTGGACGCACCATACTTCTCAAGTTGCGTGACCATGTGAGAAAACATGTGAGTGTTAATAACACACCACATATACGCTGGTCCGGTCGCCTCCAAGTCCTTGAAAAATAGCTCTATTTCTCGTGCAAGTAGCCCCATATCCTGCACATAGCAGTATGTTAGGACGCCCATATATTGTGCTTAACGTGCTAACGGCATCATGCGTACCTACTAACGACATGCTAACAGATTACCTGAGGCCGCACTTGTTTCGTCGTCAGCTCCCGCACGATCATGGTCATTCGGCCCACTATCTTCGCCAATGGATTGGCGGGCTGCCCGTAATCTCGTGGCCAAGCGCAGACTGTCGCCATGGTACCGTTCTGCACGAGCTTCAAACCGTCATGAGCCCGAATGTGCTTGGCGGCTTTCTTATCGGCGGTAGTTTGTAGCAATCGTAAGTGACCACGCCCCCATCCCTCCGTCGCCCTGATGCTCTGCAAAAACAAGCGCGCGGTCTCCAAACATCGCTTCGTCGTGGACGTTTTGTTAGGGCGGGGTGGAATCGCGAAAGGTCCATGCGTCATCTTACTTGTACACCAAAACCTCCGCCCCTGCGGCACAATAAAAAAAAAACATGAAAACACTGTTAGCATGCGTTTAGGCTGTCGGTAATATTGCCATAACAACCTAACGCAACCCTATGAACATGCTAACACGCGAATAGTTGCCTACCTTTACTATTCTTCACCTTGGCTGTGGCATGCCACGTGGGGTGGACACCATCCTCTCTCGCTTGCTGGCGGACGGCGTCGGTGAAGTCGACCCCGAGCAATGATGCGGCAATCCTGTTCGCTAAGTTCATGATGTCATGCATGCCATCCAGGATGAAATCACGGTAGAGCTTGAAGTAAACCAACCGAATAAACACGCTCAAGAACTTCACGCCCGTCTTTCTCATGCTCTCCTCCAAGGTCGCGCCCGAAAGTTCTGGGTCTCCACTATCCCGTAGATCTCCGTGCCTTGCGCCATGACGCATGTACTCGGCGTCCGTGCGCAACGGTTGAGTGCCTAAGCCGAAGTGAGAACAAAGAAATCGTCAAACATACGTCCAGAATGCATTCATGATACGGATAGCATGCCTTTAGCATGTTCATATAATACCGATAGTATGCTAAGGACGTGCTACATACATACCTGGTGGATCTTGCTTGCTGAACATGTACACCATCTTGTGCAAGCATGTTGCGAATGTCCCCCGGATCTTGCATACTAGGCACCCAGCGTACGAACCGACGTCCATGACTTGTGCGGCATCAACCGCTCCCTTATAGTCCATGAGTATGGCAAAGAGCATGACCTTCAACCGCACGTGCTCGTCGGTGTATGAGTCCCAACACACAAAGCCTTCGTCCCACAACTCCACGAGCTCATCCACCAGCTTGCCATACAGTAATTGGGAGTTCGCAGGGTGCTGTCCTTCAATGATTCCGTATACCTCCATGTTCTCATACTTCGTGCGAAGCTCCGGAGGTAGGTTCAAGATTTGAAAGTAGATAGGGAACACCCCCATTTTGTTTTGCCACAAAGCCGCCCCATCCGCACTCAACAGAATGCTCACGTTCCTGGCCTCCTTGAAAAAATCGACGTGTCGCACGTTCTTCCGCTCCTGCCATTCCTTACCATCTGATGAAGGCATACACACTGAGAAATAAACGTGGTAAAATGGTGGTAAAATGTGGTAAACTGGTGGTAAATTGTGGTAAATTGGTGTTTTACCACCATCATACTAATAGTGGCGGTATAAATCCCGTGGGTAATTTCCTATTGGTTACTGGGCACTTTTCTAACACGATTTTACCACATTTACTTATAGCGCGGTAATTATATATTACTGTTTACCATTGCTGTATATAATTTACCATGGTACCCCCCTACGACCGGTAAATTGACCCCCAATGGTAAAATTACCACATATGACCGGTAAATTGACCCCCAATGGTAAAATTACCACATATGGCCGGTAAATTTACCATGGTATGACCACGGTTAGACACGTGGCAGGCAGGATGCACTGTGATACAGACACGTGTGCAAGATTAGTGCACGTGGCAATCAGGCATGGAATGTTACATAACTGTTACCAGATATGCTAGGTAGGTAAGTATGTGGCTTGGCAACTCCCGGCCCCGTCCTGGGTTTTGCAAGTAAGGTCAAACTAGAAGCAATAAGAAGGAGAAAGGAAGGAAGGGCGCATGCTGCTGATTTCTAGCTTGCCGTTGCTAAGGTCTTGAGCATCGTGCAGATTTCATTCCTGGCCAAAGGTAGATGGCGTGGAGGGGGATTTTAAATCCCGGAGGGCGGTGGCAGATACACTTGGTCTCAAGGCGTGACGCCGGCATCAGCAGGGTATGTTTGGCATCCTCGTTCAAGACAAAGACGGCACGGCTGTTCATGCGCGCGTTTTTGATAGTCGGGTATGCCGTCACCATGGCTAGACGGCACACAGCGCAATGTGTGGCCGGGTCCCAGATCAGATAGTAAGCTTCCACGCGGCCGTATTCAAATGCATCGGCTTCAGAGGATGCTAAGGCTACGTTGTAGGAGATTCTGGTTACTGCCCTGGTGTACATCGTGGACGTGAAGTCCTCGTCGCCGTGCCGCATTCGTGGGAAACATAGGACGTCCAAGGCGTCCCGTTCTAGCTCGTATCGCTCACCGTGCATGGCACGCAAGGAAGCCGCCAGGCCCGGCAGCAGCCTTCCTTCCGCATCGGCGCTTAGCGCGGATACAGCCACGCCACCGCGGATGATGTGATGACCGACATCCATGAAGTGACACGCGAGCCCCGGGTCATCGCGGAAACCCGGGCCGTCCTCTTTCACCGAGTGCGCGACATAGTCTGGAAGGAACCGGATCCCGGGGTACAAGTGGGCCATGTCATCTACACGGTCTTTCAGCAAGTAGGCGTTACCGATGCATGAATCGATGGCCTTCCCCCCACCGGCTCCGGCACCACCCCCTTCGCCTCCCCCAACAGGCGCTCCACCCATAGCTCGATGTTGGAGCTGACAACGCCTACCTTCTCCTCTTGCTTGCACAAGTGTACCACGGCTAGGCGTAGATTCAGCGTCAGCATGTTCATAGGGCACTCGTTCTCAATAATGACAGCGAACTCCCTCATACGCAGCTCCGCTTGTGCGCGAGCCTCTGCGCGGTCTTCGATTGTGCCGGCGCACACCTGCCGGATGAAATATATCACAGCCTCCCTCAGCTTCCACCAAGCCCTGTCCAACTCTCGGTTGAGACTCCACAGGACGTCCATGAATACCAGCGGGCTGAATATCAAAATGAAGTTGAGCCAGTCCTCCATAGTGTAGTTCCCTGCAAACAAACCAAGCGTTTCGGGCGACATCAGCATGCATGCACCGTTCATTCAATCAATGGTCAACCCATACAACGGGCGGGCCTATGCACACAATTCACGTAGATCTCGCATGCATGGGAAGAACAGCTTTCCTGCAATCATGCCTGCCAGCACACCTACCTGCATATTGCACCACGTCCTGGTACTCACGGTGCATGTCGTGCGGGGCACACAGCCCTTTGCCGTTCTTCTGTAGCTGCTTTAGCTGCGCGGCGTTGAAGTAGCACGTGTCATCGCAGTTGGGCACCTTGTGGCGGAACATCTTCACAGTACTCTTCACGACACCGAAGGTCATACAGTGCATGAAAGGCAGCACGTATGCCGACATGGCGGTGAAATATTCCAGGGCCTCCAGGGGACCCTTACCGTAGCGCCCGGTCCGCATGGGATCAGCGCCCTCCTGGGTTAGCTTGACTAGTTCCTCGTGATCCTCCTGGGTTAATAGCACCGACGGGTCCCAGGCATGAACCGTCTCCCCGTCCGGTAAATAGCTTTGTGCGATAGGCTTGGCATAGCCTAGGCAATACATCCCACCAGTGGTCCGGGGGTGCCCTCCCACAGGCTCAGGTAATCGTTGCGTCTGGCAGCCACCGGAGCGAACCTTCCCAGATCGTTCCGCGCAACGGTGTCACAGTAGCACAGCACCAGAAACACACTGAACTTATCATGCCACTTGCCAAAGTAACCATCGTATACTCGGAACGGCGTGCCTTTGTCGTCAGCGTGCCCGTCGCGTAACTCCTTGAGCTCCTTCACGAGGCGCTCTTGGATCACGTCATTGTTCTTCCAGTGCTGCCTAGGGCCCGGAACCACAATTACGAGCCCGGTAAATTCCATCCTAACCCGATCCTGCGAACACCCGCATGGATGCACCGTCAGTCCTCCCTTCCTCAATCACCGGGAAGCCTTCACAGCCAGACACGCTAGCAGGTGTACAACCTACGGCACGCAAGGCGGGACGCAGTGCACCTTGCATACGCCTACACTGCAGAAGCAGACCAGCAGCAGGGGACCACCTGCATGCGTTACACTGGTTAGCCTTATTCTAGTAACAAGGCACATCGCAACGGTTCGAGTTGCAGATTGTGGCGGCGTGTACCCGAGGGTGCAGGTCCGCGCTCCGCATCGCTCCGAACCTCGTGGACCATCCCCTGCACCGTGCGCGCCACATTCCCACCATTACGCCCGGTGGTGTGTCCCCACCCTCACGTGCAACGCATCGTTTGCACCATAGCGCTGTTCAGGTCAGCCATTTCATTCAACATACATCAAGGGGAGGGGGGGGCTTGGTTGTAGTAGGAGTGCTGGGTGTCGGCTGGACTCACTGTTTGTCGTGCTTCTTCGCCCGTGCGTCATCCTCACCGTATTCCACAGCCATTCCAGCCCGAACCATTCCAGGTTTCATGGGATCCGTGCTTTCTGTTTCCTGCAGCAGCCGGCCCCCAACCGTGCTGTGCTCGTTGATCCGCGCCACGTGCGGGCTGGTCATGACGCATGCGTTTGTAGGCGCTCTCGCCTGCGTATCAGCACGCATCTTTGCAAACTTCGCATTGCGCATCCAGCGTCGGACTAGCCGTTTCACCGGGAAGTAGAAATAGTACTCCTGCGGGCGGTACACCTCACCCCGCGCCGTACGTGTCACACTGTATCTCTCCTCCTCGCACCACCCGACCGGCACTCCCGCCGCATCCCACGCGATGGGAACCCCGCATTTCTCCTGCGCTGGTTTCTTGGTCTCTGCTGGAAACGTTCTGTGATACTTCGGACACACATGCACTGCGTAGTCCCACACGGTCTCGGCACCAATCAGGCGTAGCATGTGCCAGAGCGACCCCGGTAAATTGGTGTTTGCTCCACCCAGCAGCATCTTCAAGATTTTCATGAACGTGTTGAAGTGCGCGTCTGTCCACTGCTGCCGCCGTTTCATGTCCAGCAAATACCACACAGCTTCCTGCAGCGTCACTCCGTGGGGGCTCGCCTGCCCATGCGTTAGAAGCGGATCCATCTTTTTGGGACTGAGTTCGGCCGACTCTGGTGCGTCCAATGTCTCCACTTTCGCTGGCTCCGGCGCGTCTACCGTCGCCGCTTTCCCTGCCTCCGGAGGGTCCACCGTCACCTCTTTCGCCGGCACCGGCGCGTACACCGTCACCTCTGCGTGATGAGCCAGCAGCAAGGCGGACGCCTCTTCCACCTCGATTTCCATGCCCGCCTTTGCAGCTAGTTCCTGCGAGTGGCCGTCCCATCCTGGCTTAGTTTCTGTGCATATTCTGCATGCGCTGCATGCCCCTGCGCATGTTGCATAACGTACATGCTACAATACGCACTACATGATGTATCAGAAAGACGCACAGGCGTTTCCACGTCCTGTCCGAGCAGGGCAGTGAGACCAGTGTTCCGCCAGTGTGCAAGGTGCGGCAGGGCGTACATCGTAAAGAAAGTCCGGGATGGAGAGGAGGTCCGCCTCCGCATCACCACCTTCGTCCGTCTCCTCCACGATGTCTTCTTCCGGGATGTCCGGCAAATCCAACACCTCCTCCCAGTATGCATTTTCGGCTGGGGTGGGGGCATCTGACGACCCCCCTTCCTCGCAATGACTCAATCCCATATATCCCACGGCCTGTGCGTCCGCCAGGTCGTGGTTCGTGTCATTCCCATCTGCGCCGGCTCCTCCCACCAGGGTATACCGCATTCTCTTGTTGGGTATCCTCGCCTGCTGAGAATCATCATCCGCTGTTTCCACAAACACTGGGGCCGCCTCCATCTGGTGGCCAGCGGAGATGGCAATGACCCGGTGCCTTTGATCAAACTGAACTCCCAGAGATTGCATGCGGCCTATGAGCACGTCCATCCTTCCCTTGTAATCCTTTCCGGCGCGCCCTACCTGATCAGGTATGCCCAGCGTGCACAAGTCGTCGGGGGTGAAGATGGAGCGAATGCTTGGGCGCTTGATGTCACGGTAAGCGCGTTGCGCCAACTCCAGTAGGCGGGCGTCGGTCACGTGCCGGTTATCACACGCGGTTGGGAGCTGCGCCGTTTGGCACGTGACGGCTTCCCCCCCGGCTCGCCGTTTCCCCCGCGCGCCGTCCACCGGGCTCGCCCCCCCACCTGCTAGCTCTCTGGGGCCCACATGCGGCGGTGCGTAGGTTATCCGCATCCTCTTGTCGATCATGCACCCGAGAGTTGTCAATCTGTCAGCCAGCTGACGGATCTTTGCGCTCTTCTGCGCCATCGTGCTGCACTCCTCTGTGACCTTGCTTGGGATCCATCCGATGTCCACAGCAAACCGTGACACTTTGGGTGACTTGCCCCCAATATCCAGGCTTTGCAGTTTGCGCAGGATGACGGCGTCATCCAGTTCAGCCATCACCGCGCATACCTGCCGCAAACTACCCCTTCCGGCGTGTCACCGACCTGCACGCAGCACATCCGTTGAGGGGGAGTGGGGGGGGGACACCGACAGCACCTGCATCATGAAGGCAGACACCTCGTTAGATGCATCGTTGCTCCTCGCGTGAGCGCCCGATCGATACGCGGCGGTCGCTCGGTGCATGGCGTGTGCAGCGTGACGCGTGCTTAGTGACCGCGTGTTTCCGTCGGAGAACACAAACTGATTTATTCCAAAGATACAATACAGTTCAAAATTGTCTGTTCTGGCCACATACCGTCTTTCACTTCGCATAGCCTACAATCTGCATTAATCGGAAGCTGGTGTTCGTGGTTGACATCCTAAGCTTTCATGCCAGAGGCTTGCACGGTTGCGCGTTTCCTCTGCGGTACAAGTCGTATGCGCCTGCTTTCAAGCTTCTGGTTCAGGAACACTGGTCAGCCAGCAGCTTGGGGTATCGCCAGCGTTGCAATCCAAGCTACGCGTCACCAGATACACCTGCGTGCACACGGCGCAAGATTCGACATTCATCCTCATGTTGCTCATTGCAGGCATCGGCATGTCACAACCCATGCATGTGAGCTGCCTGCGGGAGGCGTGCCCCACTCACCGGCTGGTCGTGGCTCCGCATTTCCGTCCACTTGTAAACCCGGCGGGACCGTGTCGCGCATGCTGAGCAACTTCGGCAGGTTGGACATGCACATTTCTTCCCCGGTCGATGTCCTCCAAAGCCGTCCCTTCTCGCAGATGTGCACATCCGGGACCCGGCACTCGCCGAATTTCGGGATGATCGCCGAGTTGAATGCGTGCGCGTCGAACTCCGCATGAAAAATGGCGAAGTCGAGGAGCACTGCGGGCAACTTGACTTGCAGGTTGGCGCCATTGTCACTGGCCACCGCCGTGCAGTAGTAATCGTGCACCTCAGACCACTCCTCCACCGTTATGCGATGGACAGTCTTGCCGATTGCTCCACTCCACGTCCCGGAGGCATGCTCCACTGAGTACTCCTCGCCGTACGTGGTCGTCTCCCAGAGCTGTGTCTTCATACGGCCCGACAGTATTTTGACAGCGGACTGCGTGAGCTTCTCCGCTTTGCCAGCAGCCACCAACCACTCTACACCGCCACTGAGGGCGCGATGAAACGCGCCCTTCCGCGAAATCGGCAGGAGCTCGGCCATTGTTGCTCCTGACACAGCAACCTGCCGAGCATCAGCCGGGCAGGCCTGCTTCTTGCGCTTGTTGCTGCCGGCAGCCGGCGGTCCCTCGTTACGTTTGGATTTCCGGGGTTCAGCTGCAGTGCTCTTTGGCGCGGCGACTGGCACGAGAGCTCGCAGCTCCGGGTTGCTGTTCACACGCCGCCTGAGTTCATTTGTTAGTGGCGTGTTGAGCGCGTCCAAGGAATTCTTGCTAAGCGCTGCGTAACCCGCAAATGTCGCTGGTTGCTGAAGGGTAAACAAGCTCCCTTTCATCGTCAGACTCACTTTTTTGCCCGTTCCCTTCAGCGCGGTGAGGTGGTCCTTAAGGCGCTCGTCCGTGACGGTTTGCAGCAAGGCCAACGCTGCCTCCGGTGTTGTGTCACCAACGGTGAACAGAGCGCCCTTAGCCTCCATCACACCCCTCATCATAGCGATATTCCTGGCTATGTTACCGGCTCGTTGTTTTTCCAGGGATGGCGGCGACGTTACAATGGTCCTCGGACTCCTCCTGACCTCCTGAGCCTGCTGGGGAGCCACCATCTCCTCATCCTCCTCGGACTGCTCGTCCAGGGAGGACCTGAACGCCGCCTCTGTCATGATAGTGGGTAATGGGCTCACTGCCTCCTCCGGTGTGGGCAATGCCCCCGGGGCCGGTGCTGCGGCCTGATTTATCTTGAGGTGTGTTGGCTGCTCCGGCGCCTGGGCTGGGCGCGACTCCTGGGTGCGGGGCTGGGTGGTATGTGCGCCCTGGGGTCGACGTCCTTGCGCAGGGGGGACCGGAACCATCGTCAAGAACGGGCGCAGGAGGTTCAGCGCGTCACATACTTCGCCGACCCATATCGCGTGGCTCTCGGGAAGTTGCGACTGTGTCATGTGGTTGGTATCATCGCTGAATATACGTGCTGCAGGGTCGTACGTCACCCACGGGCACTCAGACAAGTACTTCACCCAGACTCCGATGTCCGCATGAAAATTGTCCTGCACGTCCGCTGCTACCTGCGGTGGCTGAATCGTACCCGCAGTGCGAACTCCACCCGGGGGTGCATGCGCCGCCACCCCGGCGCCAGCAGGATCCGCCGCTACCTGCGGTGCCTGCATCGTACCCGCAGTGCGAACTCCACCCGGGGGTGCATGCACCGCCACCCCGGCGCCAGCAGGATCCGCCGCTACCTGCGGTGCATGCGTCGCCACCCTGCCGCAAGCAGCAGCTGCCACTGTATGCGGCTGCTGATTCGCAACCGCAGGGTGAAATGCACCCGGGGGACCCCCTGCTACGGCATCAACAGCCTGCTGCCACGGCCCAGGGAATCTCGCACGGAGGACGTTGGATGGCTGGATCGTACCCGCAGTGCGAACTCCACCCGGGGGTGCATGCGCCGCCACCCCGCCGGCAGCAGGATCCGCCGCTACCTGCGGTGGCTGGATCGTACCCGCAGTGCGAACTCCACCCGGGGGTGCATGCGCCGCCACCCCGCCGGCAGCAGGATCCGCCGCTACCTGCGGTGGCTGAATCGTACCCGCAGTGCGAACTCCACCCGGGGGTGCATGCGCCGCCACCCCGCCGCCAGCAGGATCCGCCGCTACCTGCGGTGCATGCGTCGCCACCCTGCCGCAAGCAGTAGCTGCCACTGTATGCGGCTGCTGATTCGCAACCGCAGGGTGAAATGCACCCGGGGGACCCCCTGCTACGGCATCAACAGCCTGCTGCCACGGCCCAGGGAATCTCGCACGGAGGACGGTGGATTCCTCGGGCGTGGTCACCCTGAGTCCCGTACACTGCGGATTGCCGGCGATGAACCTGTCGAACTGCAGCATGGCCGTGATGTTCGCCGTTACCTTTGGCGCACATGCGGTGCATAGTTCTGCCTCGCCGAGGACATCCTGCCGGCAGGTCGCAGGGGACACACACTGCGTTTGAAATTTCTTGTTGTTGTTGCGCATCTTCTGCTTGATCCACTGGCTGCATTTGCCCTTGGCCACCGTGTGCTCCTGGCTCAGAGGAGCCAGCAGCTGGAAAGCCGCGCACTTGTTAAACACGTTCTCAAGGAGAATGTCGAAGTTCCCCTGAAGCCACCCTTCCCCGCCGGGTGAAGCGTGCATGCCCGACTTAAGGCATATACCGGCGTGTATCTTCGTCGCCAGGTCGTTGAACCGTTCCAGGAGCCCCACCGGAGCTGGCCGTTTAGCCGCCGTCATGGGTATCACAGGCGGCCAGACGGGGTCGCTTCGTCTTCGTGCCTGTCCCCCCTGCACATGCGCATGACAAACGTTACGCAAGCGTATGTGATACAAGCAAGCATGCCCTCTTGGTACCTGCAACTGTCAACTGGGTAGGCGGTGAAGCAGGCAGGAAATACACGCACCCTCGCCCATCCCTGCCCACCCACCACTCGCAGCGCCGCTGCTCACCCTGTGGCCGCTGATTCGCAACCGCAGATGAAGCAGCCTATAACACGGCGCCGGGGAGAGCGCCGCACGCGCCACGCGCCTGATTCGGTGCGGAGCGGAGCAGCCTCCAGCAAGCAGGAAATACACCACAGGATTCGTACTCCCAGCTTCCACGGACTTCGCGCACAAATGGATACTGCGTGCGGTCTCCTGAGCAACCGGTACTATAGCGTGCGGCCTACCCCTTAGCGTGCATTCTTATCGCAGTGTATCTATGGGGCTGTTTGCAATCTGCATTAAAATAAGTTTGAATGTTACTGCTAGGGGGCTGCGCCACGCCCTTTCCCCTGATGCGCCTACTAACACGCTATTCATTATCCGGCAGGATGCGCATGTAATGCCCCGCGCACAAGGGATGCTCCAACAGCTTCCACAGCCGTAGAGGTTCGCGGCTAGTCAACACCACACCCTCGTGGGGGCAGATGAACTCCATGGCGAAGGGCGCGTTGTTCGGGAATTCCTCTGGAGTTGGAGCCGAGGCAAGCGGCCAATTCAGGTCAACCAACGGCCAGCTGATGTACATCTGTATGACGCGGCCCGTCATGTTGGCGATGATGTGCCAGAACTGGGGTTCGTCGTACCGCTGTTTCTGCGCTAGGATATTGGACAGGGAGACATAATGCATATCTCCATTTGCATTTTGCTGGCCCAGGGTTTCCGCCATGTCAAAGTTGTAATACTCCGGATGCATCTCGTAGAACGCTTGTATGGCTTGCCGACAGTTTTGAACACGCACTTTACCACCCTGCGCTAGTACCTTAGCACCCTCCGCTTGTGGCAGGTGCCAGCCAACGCAGTGGAGCCAACAGTTGCCGTCGCCTGCCACGTCTACGGCTCGTAGCCCCGCAGTCCGCAGGTACGCCTGCACATCCGCCATAATCACTAAACGGTCTGTAGGAGCTGCCTGCACCTTCACCAGCTGCCTCCGGTGTGCTGGCTGACACGCGCCTGGCTCAGTAACGGATCCGAAGCTGCAGTCCAAGGCGCTGTCGATGATATGTCCTCTGTCGTCCCTGGTGAGCAGATGATGGTTGTCGGCGTCGTAGAACCGTCCTCGCTGAACACCAGTCGGGGCAACCGCCCTTGCCTCAGCCATTCTCACCACACCTGGGCTGGTAGGTGTCACCGCGTTGGGGTCGGCCTGGGTGTCCATGGGTTCTGCAGCGGCCGAGTCCGCAGTAGCCATTGGCGTCTGGGGAGAGGGCCCCACCCGCGGCTGCGCCGCTGCGGTACCAGTGGGGCGGGTAGCTGTCGCTGCGTCATCTGCGCCAGAGCGATCCCACCACCCACGTACCCCTCATTTCAAGCGCAATACACCTAGGGTGTCTGAACTGCACAGCGTCAGCAGGCTGAGCGAGGGTGCACCCACCTGGGCTGGCAGGTGTCGCTGCGTTGGGGTCGGCCTGGGTGTCCATGGGTTCCGCAGCGGCCGAGTCCGCAGTAGCCGTTGGCAACTGGGGAGAGGGCCCCACCCGCGGCTGCGCCTCTGCGGTACCAGTGGGGCTGGTAGCTGTCGCTGCGTCATCTGCGCCAGTGCGATCCCATCACCCACGTACCCCTCATTTCAAGCGCAATACACCTAGGGTGTCTGAACTGCACAGCGTCAGCAGACTGAGCGAGGGTGCACACACCTGGGCTGGCAGGTGTCGCTGCGTTGGGGTCGGCCTGGGTGTCCATGGGTTCCGCAGCGGCCGAGTCCGCAGTAGTAGCCGTTGGCGTCTGGGGAGAGGGCCCCACCCGCGGCTGCGCCTCTGCGGTACCAGTGGGGCTGGTAGCTGTCGCTGCGTCATCTGCGCCAGTGCGATCGGGATCCATGCAGGGAGTACACACGGGCTGCGCCAATCGCAACCCCTCAGCATTTTGGCAAGCGGCCGTCGGTCGCGCTTCCCAGCGTCCATCCCACACCGCGGGTCGTGGTTCGTCACCCCCATCCTGCTGTGAGCAGTCACAGCGGCCCAGCAAACTGCGTTTGGGACCCCCCTTTTTTGCATCTTCCCGCCCACTGAAGTTCGGGAACTCGCCGTTGAAGTTGTGCGTGAGCTTCACAGCCACGCCCAGCGCAAACTCCATGGTCAACCTGCCTCGGTCGGCAAGTACGGCTGCCAGCGGGTTATTCACCTTCACCGCACCACCAGATGAATGGAATAAGTGCCCCACGTTCCTGGTGGGGATCGCACGATCCATAACCGTTGCTAGGTTTGAGGCCCTGCACGCCTTCAGGATTCCAAAGACCAGACTGCGCAGTCCGGGGCAATGCACACCCATCCGCTGGTAGAGAAGACAGGTGTCCGTCCGCTGTGTGTCTGCGGACCCATCGAATGTCAGCGGTCCCACGCGTGCAGGGACACGCGGAGGATCTACTACTCTCTGACCATCTCTCCACGTGATGCGGGCAAGCTCTTCCTTCTCTGCCTCCGGCCTCGCATCCCACGCTTCCTTCCCAACGAAGGCTTCCAGCACTTCCCAGGCTAGGACGAGGTCGGACATCTTGAGAGTGGCGTGCAGCCGCGCCTCCGGGGGTGGCAGCTTTGACCAGCCTTCCATGTTTTCGAAGTTGGGACATGGGCTGGAGAGGTGCAAAGGGTGCACCACTCGGGGCGCCCCAACCGCATGCTGGTTGCGCCAGTCGTAGCATGGGCCACACATCACCAGACCGGGTTGCTGGAGGCTAGTTCCCTGCAACGGGTCACACTCTTCATCCGCCTTCATGCACAGATCGCAGCTCCATACTTCAGGCAGGCTCCCGTAGCTCCCTCCAAACCGTATTGCGTCGCCGCAAGCAAGGCATTGCATGTGCCATGGCATCCCATACTGAGACAACGTCCCCAGCGGCTCGGCGCGGATTGCGTCGTGCGTGGCGGGGACTCCAGCCTCCGTGCTGATGGCGCCGTAGAGAATTGCGGACATCGTGGCCGCGGTGCGCAGGCCGCGACCCCCACCAGGCACCTCCCCAACCGGGCAAAGCCCCCGCTGCACAGTTCTGTCCCCCGGCCAAACAATGACGCTGCCCGGCGGGCCAGCAAAACGGACGCGCCTTAACGGCGTGGCTGACGGAAAGCCGGACGCTGCGTGCTCGAGTGTGAAGTGGAACACGCCGTCCTCGCACCGCTGCCAATGCCTTCCATCTACCGAATCAGGCAGGAGTTCCGTGGAGCTCTGCTCGTCAAGGAACATCCCGGAGGAAAACTGGGTAGGGAAAACTGCCTCCTCGCCGCTCCGGAGCAAGAGGTCAGTGTGCCACATCTGCACCCAGCTCCCCAGGTTGCGCAGGAGGACAGCTGGGGATAGCAAGAACTGGCCAACCCCTGACACCTGGACCGCCTTCTGCATGCTGACGTGATGATGCTCAAGCACCTTCCCCCAGATCCCCGGATATTCCGATTTCGCGCGCTCCCAGTCCACCTTCACGGAATACCTCGCCCCTGGTCGGAGACACCGCTCGTCCCGCTCGACCCGCGGGTCCCACTCACGCGTGCTGAACAGGGAAGAGGGCGTCAGAAAAATCGCAACCGCACGGTCTGTAGCTTTTGTGAAAAGCGATGAACAGCGGGGACAATCCTTCACGCACACGATCGTTTCCAAGATCCGCGCGCACTCCGCCTTACAGTCTTCAATCTTCTGGTGGCATACACGTATGCGCAGCTCACACGCATCGTGCAGTGCCGTGGGGTCAACCCCTTCACCCAGGGTGAAGCGATGGAGCTTGCAAAAAGACTGTACCCCTTCCCAGGCAGTTCTGACGTTCTCCTCACGGTTCCCCAGCGCGACAGCTTCACACCGTTTAGTCGTCATCGCTGAATCAGCCGGTGATGGGGATTCCAATTCTTCCATAGCCGCCGTCCAGCAATCCAGCAATTTCACCAGCTCATCAAGCGTGCACCCGTGTCTTTCGCAACTGTTCTGCACCATACGAAGGGTGGCCATACAGCATGCGGCCCAGACAAGCAGGCACGCCTTCTCCAGGTCAACCAATACGCAGTCCCCGTTGGACCCGCAGGACATGGGAGGGGGCACCACGTGCATGCCTAGCCCCTCCAGATCTTTGGGTAGCCCCGACTGCACGTGAAGAACCCTACATGGCGTATCCGCATGTGGATGGCACGCCATTGATACCTGGCCAACATACTGCGCCCCGCACCGACCCACCCGGGATACCCCACCCCATCCCACCCACGATTTTAAGCGCCGCTGCTCACTCTTTGGCCGCTGATTCGCAACCGCAGATGAAGCAGCATAAGGCACGGCGCCGGGGAGAGCGCCCCACGCGCCACGCGCCTGATTCGGCGCGGAGCGGAGCAGCCTCCCCGATACAATCGGTCCCCACCCCGTGCATGCACACAGCACCGTCGGGTACATGCATAATCAGATCTTGCGACATTGCATCATAATGACTTTTGAGGTCCACCACGGCAGGCCGTCCAGGGCGGTCTCATACACACACGCACACGCACGCACGCACGCACGCACGCGTTTTACACACAAAGATGATTTATGCTCAATATTGTTACATCTCATTACATTTCGTTAAGTGCGCAAACAGGCCGAGCATGTTAATTGGTGTCTTCTTCGCTAGTTTCACTAACATACTCCTCATCATCGTCGGACGGATCCGTGTGTGTCGGACACTCCGCCTCCGATTCCACAATTTGTGCATACTCCTGCCACTCCAGCCAATGCTCCCTTCGCGGGTGGTACAGCCGCACGACCACGTAACCGTTTGGGGGCCGCTCTCCAAATTCTCCATCATACGTCCCTTCGGGAACATCATGTTCCGTGGGCGCCGCGGTCCATACGTGGTCTGGGTTGAATCCGACAAATTTCGCTTCGATAATCCAGGGCGCCGGTACGAACCGGCTTTCATGAAGCGTCACCGACCATCCAATACGCACAGGCAGCGAGCCCCCGTTCTCCGTGTTGACCCATGTATGCTGCCACGCATACCACAAACTACACGTTCAACGATAGGGATCACAACCCCCATCGCGCGCAGCCTCCCCGCACCCTTGGTCCCTGGGG
>LGRX02029955.1:0-39476 GCA_001247695.2 Cymbomonas tetramitiformis
TGACAATGTGCCACCGCTTGAGCCACCTGAGCCCCCTGACATCTTTCAGGATCTTGCTCAGGCAGATTTGAGCTTCGACATGGCCTTCTTCTACGGTGTGGCTCTACATGAGAGAGGTCCTTTCGGGAACCCTCCCTTCGGGTCCGACTTGGTTGAGACCACAGCTGGCTACTTTGGTGCTGTCGATTGACTTCTTGTTCACTCTGGATGCACACCAACATGGTGGTGTGCGGAACTCCGGTGACTTCAACAACTTTTCTGGTTTATGTTTTGCTTTTGACATCTACAAGTTACATTCTGGCTTGCTAGCTCGGTGCCTTTTCAGTTGTTTAGCGGGTGCACAATGCCCGTAGGTTTCTGCACCTGTGCTAGCTAGAGGGTTTCCAATTTGTGTTTCAGAATTGCACAGTTGGATTAGCAGTTAGGTCTGTCAACCTAGCTCCTGCCCTGACTTATCTTACATTATCTGACTCTCCTAGACAGTCACCACCCACAGTGCTGGGGTGGTGTGCTGAAATCTGTATAGGCAGCCCTGACCGTGAGTCCCGGTGCAGGCCCCTATGACAGACTCCTAGGCCAACACTGGACTGCTGACTGATCTATAGGTTCGTGCTGTGACACACGCTGTGTCACAGGTAGGCTAGAATCCGAAACCGTCCGAGACCGTTCCGGGTATATCTAGCTTAGGGTTTATTTATCTTATGAGAGTTTATCCACACAGTTCGGGAGTTTCTGATATCTAGTGAACTAGGATATTCCAGTAAAGTGTTTTTTAGGAGGTACGTTACACCCCTGTTACACACATTTAATTTTAGGGTTGTTACAGGGCGTTACACATGCTGCATAAATCAGGGATTGATATTTGATATATAAACATTCATTTTATCAAAAAAAAACAATCCGAAATTTTCAAAATGTGTTTTACGTACAGCATTTTGAGCGATTTATTGCCATAGCAATAGCGTTACCCGTATATATTCAACACCTAATATTTTAGGGTGTCACACTGATATGACATGTGTCATTATGATTTTCTGATACCTTAATAGGTATAAAATCATAATCTTACATAAAATGGGCACACATTTTTCATTTTGAAATCAAACGTGGAGCTTTTTCACCTATTTTACAGCTTTTTCAGCTGTCTGAAATATTGCTGTGGTGACATATTTCAGTGTAAATGTGAAATGTAAGTACAGAATCATTACAAGGAACTTCACTTTTGCATATGACATTTTTTCATAGCAAATAAGTGAGTTGTGCTGTATTAACATTTATAGTTGACAGCATTCTGGGTTTTACTGATTTAAACCCATGCACAGCAAATGCACTTTTCTGATTTATGTATATATTAATCAACTTAAGTGGAAAAAGCCACTTTAGCGATATTTCTCAACCTATGATTTGTTTGAGCATAGGTCTGTGCTCTTAAGATTTATCAAAGTGATATATCTCATTTGGAACAAATCTGGACTTTGCTGGATACAATCACAGCAACTTCACACAACACATTTATGTGTGTGTGAATGTCCTTTACACTATTGTCAGAAATCATGTGAAAACTGATCTGTATGTTACATGCAAATTGAGCTGATCAATTCTGAATCAACTATCATAATGCAATGTACTTGTTGTAGTTGCTCCAGCTGATATGTGAGTCGAATGGACAATGCTCAGCAGTGACCAGCTGCTTATTTGAGCATTGTATAATGCCTTCGGGTCTGGAGATATTCTCCATCCAGCCCTTCAGCATGTAGTTTTATCCTGTTTACCTTAGCTATCGCCATCACCGACATCCAACACGCACATGTGTTTGTCGGATGGTATCTATATTATCATGCACATAGTTGACATTATAGTTGATCATTTCACTTACTGAGTCAGTGAATGTCATTATACATAGTAATGTCAGTGGTGTGTGCATTGTGTAGGTACTTGCTGATTTAGTACTTGTAAGTGTGTGTGTGAATTATTTACTATACACACTTGTATGTAGGTGACTTCTGGTATTACAATACACCAAGATGATTTATCATGCAGGATGATCTGTATACCATGTATTGAATAAATCTAGCATGATATATATATCAGCTTAGGGGTTATTGTAATCCTGTATACTCTCATTTACAATAATGAGTTGCTTGATTTATTTCACATGTAGTTCCGGTGAGCATTCCATTCAGTGATCCACCATAGAACGAACATGCTCATCCCAAATCCTTCGTCAGAGCATGTCGAGCTAATTATGGTGTTAAGATCACCTTCAGGCACCTTACACTTACATGGGTTCCAATATAGCTTACATGCACTGCAGTATGCTTATGTGCATGTCTGATGCATTTTGATATGATGCCATATTTTCCAGCTGCTACCGTGATCAAGCTGGTCTATACATAACATCTGCTAACATGATGCATGCACAACTTAGAATATTGCAGTCACTCAGTATTGAATATATACATGATGTAATGTTGCATATACTCAGATGCTGCATGTTAAAAGCTCAAATATACATCTATTGCACACTATATTGCAGATAAGCATGAAATGCTGACAATTTGAGTATTTGTGCAGTCATCAATATGTGGTGTGTGCTGGACAAAAATATTGAGGAGTTGAGCAGACCGGTTAAGGATTATAAGTCCAATTCCGTTAAGCAGGGCCGCTCCGTTTGCATTAAAACAAGCCCCTTTGTTCGTTTATTATCGAAATCGGGCTCCCCATCACCGCCTAGGATCCTCCAAAGTAGCTTAAGGAGGGGAGGAAGAGTTGGGTGCACTATATCAGGCCGAGAATCTTTCGAATATAATTCGTTATAATCGTGGGATCATCGATCGCGCAAAGGCGACGACGGCTAGCGCAAATAATCCGTAACGTAGACTTCGGATGCTTTGAATCGTCTAGCACATACATGATAACGTGTGGATCAATCAGTAATCCAGCGTAGGATTGTATCGCGAAAATTCTGTTAGGGCTAGATAAGCGAGCCCTCAGTATATTGATATATTTTCCAGGTGTTAACAAGTGTTCAGGATTTGATAAGGGGTTGACGCCCCACAAGCCAAAGGTCACTGTCTCATAAGGCTCGCCTCAAGTAAGTGTGCGGCTTTGAGGATTAGCGTTCTGGCGAGGCACAGTCATGATGCTTCCTAGTCCAAAGAGCTGGAAATGAGAGTGCTCAAGATATCCAAAGACAGGAAGGCTTTTGGTTGGCCAGTGTTACTGTCAAGATGCTTAACCTTGATAGAATACCATTCTGTTAGGGCTAGATAAGCGAGCCCTCAGTATATTGATATAAAGCGCTGTGTTATGGGACGGTAACACACGCGTAAGTAATGAGCGGGTTGTGAGTTGCAATCTCCGTAGAAGATCTGCTGAAGCACAACGCTTCCTCACTTTTATACCTACGTCACCCATCATCTTAGATGGTACCGCCATTGGGGTGTGAACCCGAGACGTAGGTTGAACGACCAGCATGGTAGTAACGACTAGTTCGTTCATGCTGCACATGCGAGTTCTGCGCATGCTGAAAGCTAAAGATGGTTCTTGGTTTGTTTTCAAGATGTATCTTTACTTTGCCATCTTCGAGTTCAATCATACGAACTCTCGATGACAGGGATGCCTGATGATATGACATAATCATCTGGCGACATGTACAGTCATCGTCGACCGTACTGACGACTGTCATAAATGTATGACGCGACTCGACCTGTACAGTCATGATCGACCATACTGTCGATTGTCATAATAATATATGACACGACCGACTGTCATAATAATATATGACATGACATGACATGACATGGTATGACATGTATGACAGGTATGACACGTATGACATGTATGACACATATGTCATCGGTCATAACCCTGACTGATCTCCCCTCTTAAGAGAGTTGTGACCTCACAACGGGCATACCTTTGTATATGTCTTTGATGTCTTTGTTGTTGTCGCTTCTTGCTGGTACCAATCTTCTTACACCGATTTGAGGCGTCCCTCATGGTGTTTTTAGGTTATTGGGGGGAACTGAGTCCACTTTAGTCCCTCACCTTAGGCATTTTAGCCATACAGTCCTTAGGATGCAGCCCACCTTTCCGGAAATCGTATCGTTGAGTGACGTTCCAAGGTTCAATGAAGAGCGTTTTCGCGATACAATCCTACGTTGGATTACTGATTGATCCACACGTTATCATGTATGTGCTAGACGATTCAAAGCATCCGAAGTCTACGTTACGGATTATTTGCGCTAGCCGTCGTCGCCTTTGCGCGATCGATGATCCCACGATTATAACGAATTATATTCGAACGATTCTCGGCCTGATATAATGCACCCAACTCTTCCTCCCCTCCTTAAGCTACTTTGGAGGATCCTAGGCGGTGATGGGGAGCCCGATTTCGATAATAAACGAACAAAGGGGCTTGTTTTAATGCAAACGGAGCGGCCCTGCTTAACGGAATTGGACTTATAATCCTTAACCGGACTGCTCAACTCCTCAATATTTTTGTCCAGTACGCACGCTTTGACGAACATCTATCGCGATGAGTGAGAATGAATTCGCCACGTACTAATGTGAAATTCGTTTTAGTTATGTGTGTCAAGCATAACTCAGGATCACAACTCCGTCCACCTCAGTTATCCGGTAGCGCGGATTTACTGGCCACAGAATCCGATGACAAACCACGGTCTTGGCAAAGGTAGCATTAGCAGTTTTTTTTCACAGATATTGGTACCCGCATATGCGTATCTGTGTAAGGGTATGATTTACACAAGGCTCACTACACCTTAGCAAGGAAGGATCAATTCTTGCTCCTGTCATATCAATTTGATGCAGGGTAAAAAATGTTAGGGATATATCCCTGCAGTTCTTGGGTTGCAGCCCATTGCACCGAAGGCGCATCGCAGTTCTTGGGATGCAGCCCTGCAGTTCTTGGGATACAGCCCTGATATATTTATACGACCGATGGATGAAAACCTCTTGGGTACATATTTCCACGGCTTGATTATTATTAGGTCGGCAATTATTGGCAAAAGTCATTGGCTATCAGCTTTTGACTCAGAAGCCACAATGTTATAGAAGTTGCGACCTATTGTGATCATATGCGGCAGTTATGCTTTCAGCATACGTAGACAATATGATTATGTGGAACTTATAATCCCACTTAAGTTGCATCATGATAAATTTTTCCAGGTGTTAACAAGTGTTCAGGATTGATAAGGGGTTGACGCCCCACAAGCCAAAGGTCACTGTCTCATAAGGCTCGCCTCAAGTAAGTGTGCGGCTTTGAGGATTAGCGTTCTGGCGAGGCACAGTCATGATGCTTCCTAGTCCAAAGAGCTGGAAATGAGAGTGCTCAAGATATCCAAAGACAGGAAGGCTTTTGGTTGGCCAGTGTTACTGTCAAGATGCTTAACCTTGATAGAATACCATTCTGTTAGGGCTAGATAAGCGAGCCCTCAGTATATTGATATAAAGCGCTGTGTTATGGGACGGTAACACACGCGTAAGTAATGAGCGGGTTGTGAGTTGCAGTCTCCGTAGAAGATCTGCTGAAGCACAACGCTTCCTCACTTTTATACCTACGTCACCCATCATCTTAGATGGTACCGCCATTGGGTTGTGAACCCGAGACGTAGGTTGAACGACCAACATGGTAATAACGACTAGTTCGTTCATGCTGCACATGCGAGTTCTGCGCATGCTGAAAGCTAAAGATGGTTCTTGGTTTGTTTCCAAGATGTATCTTTACTTTGCCATCTTCGAGTTCAATCATACGAACTCTCGATGACAGGGATGCCTGATGATATGACATAATCATCTGGCGACATGTACAGTCATCGTCGACCGTACTGACGACTGTCATAAATGTATGACGCGACTCGACCTGTACAGTCATGATCGACTATACTGTCGACTGTCATAATAATATATGACACGACCGACTGTCATAATAATATATGACATGACATGACATGACATGGTATGACATGTATGACAGGTATGACACGTATGATATGTATGACACATATGTCATCGGTCATAACCCTGACAACTTCGCCGCCCTCCTTGCTGCACTCCGTCATGTACTGTTTCCAGTGTCCTTCCCGGAGTTCTCCAAACTCCTCGACCTCGAGCACGACTATGACTTCTACCACGTCGTCCTCAACGAGATCATCTTCACCATCCTCCCCATCGTGCTTCGGGGTACTGCCTTGGCACTGTACTCCGAAGCGGCTCGTTCCCACCCTGGGGACGGGCGCTACATCCTTCAGCGCCTTCGGTACGAGGTCGAGGGCGTCCCCGACTCCGACACCGACCGTTTTTGGGTCAAAATGCGTTCAACCGTCATCAATGAGAACGACGACCCCGCCCCTCAGCTCACCGCCATCCGCACCTTGGGCGACAAGCACGCCCGTATTAATCCCGACTACAGCGAGGCCAAGCGTGTCAAGGACCTCTGGCACATCTTGGCCACCTCCGCCAAACACTCCCCCTTCGTCACCCCGTTGTACATCAACGTCATCCGCGAACTCCGTGGTGGTACGCCTTTCTCCTTTTCCACATTGTGCCTCCGCTTGCGCACGGTGTGGAGGGAGGAGCACGCATTCGCCACCCTCGCCACCGACACGGACCCTGTTGCGCCGCCCGGTGGTGGTGGTGGTGGTGGGTACCGGCCGAAGAAGCCCGCCTTCAACGCCGTGACCTTCGATCGCACCCCCGCCTATTCCGTCAAACCCGTTGGTGAGTGGCGGGCGGAGCCGCCCACCGCCCTCGTGAAGCGCTGGAAGGGGGTCGGCTTCCCTTGCATCCTCTGCTTCCGTCTCTGGGGGCTAACGGACGGCCACCCCGAGACGAAGGGCAATTGCCCTTTCACGTGCAGGGAGGCCTTCAATGCCGGCCGCACCCCTGACTCGGCGCTTCCAGCGGGCACTCGTCCGTCTCCGCTTTGCCGCCGCCCTTGCTGCCATTCACCAGGAGGACGGTGCCGCCGCCCACGCTCTGGTGGTGTCGGGGGAGCAGCCTGATCCGCCGTTGGATGCGCCTGCCATGACGTTCGTCGCTCCCTTGCCCGACCCACCTCCGCACCTCGATCACCCGCCTTTGGCGGAACCCCATGAGGGTACCGCGCCGGCCGAGGACCTGCATCCGGCCGGCATGGCGCAGCACCCGTCGGACGAGGACTTCACTTTTGAGATGGAGCCCATCGCCATGCTGGGCTTCGCCGACCCTGAAGATGAAGAATGGCCGGCTTTCCGTTCGAAACCGTGGATCCCACCAATCGTCGGGAGCTCCTCAAGCCATCAACCGACAGCAGACCGTACCTGAGCTTGCACCCTGTTAACTTTAGAGTTAGCCGCCACTTGCTTGCTAGCTGCTAGCTGTGCTCTAGTGGTCCGTTGGACTCTTACATTAAGTGACATTGGGTTTAGGACTTAGGGTTTGCTGACTCTGACATTGCCGCTCACACCTTCGGGGTGAGGTGGTGTCACGGGGAAGACAATCCCCCCCCACTGTATGGGGGCCTGCCTTCTCCTAGCTTCACCCCTCGCTGTGTGTGTCATCTGTGACAGTGTCATCGGCAGTGACCGTGACCTAGCTGCCTTCCTAGATAGCCTCCCAGTAAGCCTATCTTTCCAATTTATGCTATCACCGTCTTGAGCACTGCTTCACTGTGCTTTTCTGTGCCTGTTTGCATGTATATATTCATCCGTCACTTATATATATATGCTTCGGTCATCCTCTTCATCATGTACTCCTGAAATTACTGAAGTGTTGTTGTTCCACTGCAGGTAATTCATTCGTGGCGTTTTTACCTACTTGTGATTTTGTTGGTCTTTTATTTTTTTCCGCTTCACCACTGGCAATTCTCGGCTTCCCTTGACGTGACGGTTGGCGTCAACGCGATGCGCTACAGTGAGGTGACGAAGGAATTGGAGTCGTCCGCCAAAGGAAGTAAGTATGCTACGTTTCCCTGGAATTTCTTAAGGCTCAACTGAGAATGCTATGACGCTGGCAGTATTCAAGGAGGACGAGCCGGGATTTGTGGAAGCACGAACGATCGACACAGCGCGACTGAGGTGGCAGGCACACAGGAGGATCATAGTTAGCTAGTATGATCTGTGCCACGATTTGTGGTTGGTAGCACGTAAAAAATTACGTTCCACGAGTATGAATTGATGTGAGCTAGAGTTACGGAGATCTCTGCTTTGTGATCAATCAGATCGAACGCTGTTCAGATTAGCAAAATTTAAACATCGCGTATACCTGCCTGTCCGTGACATGCAGGGTGAAACATTTTTTATAGCTTGTGGCACTAGCTCAAGCGAGAGCCTGGGACAGAATGTCCGAAGATCTCAGTTCGACACTGAGGTGCCACGATTTCATAGGCAGGAACATTGTACAGGTAACACCTTTCAGTTCTGGTGCCTTTAAGCACACAGGTGGTCTCGGCTTGAGATGCTGAGTCCACCTGTATCGGCTTGGTTTATGGGTACGCGCCTCTGAACGGGGTGCAGTGATGAAAATTCAAGGACAGAAAATTGTACAGGTAACACCTTTCAGTTTTGGTGCCTTTAAGCACACAGGTGGTCTCGGATTGAAATGCTGAGTCCACCTGTATGTTTGGGTTGTGGGTACGCGCCTCAGAACGGGGTGCAGTGATGAAATTTAAGGACAGATAAATTGTACAGGTAACGCCTTTCAGTTCTGGTGCCTTTAAGCACACAGGTGGTCTCGGCTTGAGATGCTGAGTCCACCTGTATGCTTGGTTTGTGGGTCCGCGCCTCAGAACGTTTTCTCGTTGCTAGTGAACTTCCAGGTTTTCGCAGACTCTCCAGGCTCAACACATTTCCCCTTGATGGCACTGAGCAATGCATCGAACTCCGCCGGCTTGCGCAAAAGCTCCCACGCTAGATTGTTGCAGACGGTTAATTCTGATGTGTCCGGAGCATTTGCTGGCGTGGGCGTGCCATTTAAAGCACCAAATCTCAGCTGACGTTTTCTCGCCCCTGGGGGGTGTGTCAGCAAACGTCTCGGCAGTACCGGCGGTGTGGCGTACGGCGTGGAAGACATGCTAAATAATAAAGAAGATAAAACTATAAGCAAGGTACACACTAGCAATCCCTAGCAGGGAATAACAAGCAATCAAGCAATCAAAATTCACAACAGGAGCACCAAGAGGGTGCCAAAGAGAGAAGAGGGAAGAAAGCCTGTGATGCAAAAACAGCACAGTTAGCAGTCAGTGGCGATGGCGTGGAGGAGCTTGTCGTTCAGTCTCGCGTTTTTGAAGGGTACTCGCGCGAGCTTACTAGGGTCCCTACGGTTGATCAGGCCGTCCCAGGATTTTCCTAGTTAATTTAAACGCTGAAACGGAACTGACGATTCCTCTCACTCACCACTACTTGCCTACTTTACTTCCATGATCCCTACTTGGCGCGCCCCCTTGGCGCTTCCCTAAGCGTTTAGCCGACCATAATCGGCTCCTAGCCTTAGGTCGGTGGTGGGGCCAAACCTGCGAGAAGACCCAGTCAGAAAACAGACAGGTCAAACAGGAAGCACTGCAACGCTCAGGGTTTCGCACTCAGAATCTCCCTCAACATACAGAAGATATAATATATATAGTTCTAGTATGCTGAGTGTGATGCGAAATGAGCTAGTGTGCTCTGTCTCATGTGACAACCGAACTCGATCAGAGGAGATGACAATCAGGTCAGTGAAGTAGTCAGAGGTGTCGAGCCGTATCGGTGATGACAGCGGTCAGGTCGAGTCGGTGATGACTGCGGTCATGACGGGTCGGTGATGACAACTCTGATGACTGAGCTCGGACTGAATGTCAACTCCGGTGCAGTGATGAAATTTCAAGGACAGAAAAATTGTACAGGTAACACCTTTCAGTTCTGGTGCCGTGAAGCACACAGGTGGTCTCGGCTTGAAATGCTGAGTCCACCTGTATGCTTGATTTGTGGGTACACGCCTCAGGACGGGGTGCAGTGATGAAATTTCAAGGGCAGAGAAATTGAAGGGTTAGCCCGAGTTATTCTGCTGCCGTGAAGCACACAGGTGGTCTCGGCTTGAAATGCTGAGTCCACCTGTATGCTTGGTTTGTGGGTCCGCGCCTCAGAACGAGGTGCAGTGATGAAATTTCAAGGGCAGAGAAATTGAAGGGTTAGCCCGAGTTATCCTGGTGCCGTGAAACCTACAGGTGGTCTCGGCTTGAGATGCTGAGTCCACCTGTATGCTTGGTTTGTGGGTACGCGCCTCGGAACGGGGTGCAATGTATGCTTGGTTTGTGGGTACGCGCCTCAGAACGGGGTATAGCGACCAAAATATTAAGGACAGAAAATCGAAGGGATAGCCCGAGTTATTCTAGTGGTGGTTTTGTTATTGATGAATGATAGGTGGTGAGCTGGTGAGATAATGACATTGATTCAGCGTGTTCATAACTTTCTGCTCCCGCCTTAAAAAATGACAAAACAATATTCCTATAAGGGCATCATATCATCTATTTGCATATAAATATATGATATGATAGGGGCGCCCATTACAGCAGCTCGTATATTTCTAGATAGTAGCAATGCGACATGATTCGTATATTATAGAATATGGTTGGATAACCGTCCTGAGAATATCGCAAGGGTCGGAATCGATTGTTGGGACAATTATGATTAATCGATTAAACACTATTATCACAATTACAATCGATTGCCATTTTCAATAATTACAAACACAATAGGTTATGGACCTTGGAACAATCACAATCGAATCGATTTCTGATGGGTCGCAATCAGGAATCGAATCGATTGCAGAAAAAAATGAAACACCAATCGAATAGGTTACAATGTTTCATAACACCAAATACAATGGGTTTTCACGATTGGCAAATAACACGATTATGAAACCGATTGTCGTTTGTACCACATCCATAACACGATTTCAGATCTTGATTTTGCCGCATCCATGACTAGAAACCGGAAATGCATCGCTGGACCAAAGGCATCAAACGGTGAGCCTGTCCGGTATCGATCCGGTGACCTTCTGTCCGCAAGACTATCGCTATACCATTGAGCTTCTGAGGCTTAATACCGGCTGGTGTACGCGACGATATATAACCGGTTATACAATAGGTTACAACTTCTAACAATTCGGTACACAATAGGTTAGCAACATACAAGAACACCAATCGAATAGGTTGTGACTTCTAACAATTAGTAAAAAAATGGGTTGGCAAAAAGTGACAACACTAATCGAATAGGTTTAAAATCTAAACAATTAGTTTACAACCGATTGTCAAAATCACACAATTAGTTTGTAAGAGGTTACGATTTTCAAACCGATTCCGACCCTTGGAATATCGGTACAAGCCCCCAATAATTCTAGAATATTCTTGGTTGTAACACCTTGTAATAGAACATTTCTACTTGTAAATTTGAGCATTACGTATTGTGGGGTATTCAACTTCATACATTTGTGCGCATTTCAATAAGTAAACCCACCATTCCATGCGTGGGCCCTCGCGAGGGGGGCTCCAACCTCCGGTCTGGATATATCATATATATATATATATACATATACATATATTAGTCAAGCCAAACAGCGGAAACAATCAGACGCTGCAGAAACGAAGGCTAGTCGAAGAGGGTGTCGTTGGCGGCGTCCTTCAGCTCAAATGCCGATTGTAAAGATGTCACCACCGATGTCCATAGTACATTGCGGTCCGATTCGTCACCTCGGAATGACGCATCTTTGGAGCCAAGAGCGTCTCGAGATGTCCTCTTGATCAAATCCACGTCCCATGATGAATTCTGAACGGCCACGGCGCGTGTCCGCTCAGGGGCCGTCAAATTAGCCGCCGGAGATGCAGGTGTCGGCCGATAGCGCATCCCAACGTCTCGGGAAAAATTCGTGTCAAGCCGGATTCGGTTGTGAGCCCCCATGGGAGGCGTAGCGTGCGAAGAAACACTCATGATAAAAATCCTATAGGTGGGTACGTCGGGGTAAGGTGGCGATGGCGCGGAGCGAGGAGGAACTCGCGGAAATGGTAATGGCAAAAGCAGTCAAAACTTCCGTAACTGTGAAATCCCGATTGTAGAAGTGTGGAAGTCGAAGTACACGTTGCGCAAGAAGTCCGCGACAAAGAGTGATCAATTCCAGTCTAAACGAAAATCCCGTGGACATCCAAAAAAAATCACGTAGGGTACGCTGCAGCGATAAACACAATTACTCCGTAACGACGCGTGCCTCAACCGCGAGTCCTCATAGCGCAACCATCAAATGGGGCCCCTTATAAGAAAGTAGACATATAGCAATATATGTACTGCCAGAAGAATGTCAAAAGCACAGTGAGATAGGTTCTCGGTTGTCTAAAGTCGGATTAAACTGTAAGATAATCGGGTTTAAGCTGGCGGACAGACCGTGACACACGAGCGGAGCAAAGAGCAGGCACTGCAAGTGACGTCCGAGCAGGCGAGGGGTGACACAGGGCACCACAGACCTCCCCCCTTATGGGGGGTGAAAGTCAGTGTTCCCATGACACCACCTCACCCCGAAGGTG
The DNA here is from genome assembly GCA_001247695.2 of Cymbomonas tetramitiformis. Classification (NCBI taxonomy): domain Eukaryota; kingdom Viridiplantae; phylum Chlorophyta; class Pyramimonadophyceae; order Pyramimonadales; family Pyramimonadaceae; genus Cymbomonas; species Cymbomonas tetramitiformis. Next base: position 12,551 of record LGRX02029955.1, read on the forward strand.
GGAGGTGCACTGCAGGCCCAGCCGGTACTCCCGGGCAGGCGGCTAGGAGAAATGTAATGTTTCCCTAGTTACTAGCTAACTCGTGATGTGTCAATCGAGGGTTTCAACCTAAGCAGGCTAAAAACGGCGGCGGCGGCGCTCTCATCAATGATGTGAAGCACCAGCCCATCGTCGTGGATCAACCGATGCCCAAGCGAGGCCAAAGCCCACAATGGCGTGGCACCACCAGAACAGATGAGCCGAAGTAGGGGGGGCGAGAAGGGCGAAGGTGGAAAATGCGGTGAGCGTGCTCAACTAACGCGCTGCACACAGCAAAGGTGAGGATCGAGGAATTGGAATGGGAGTGGGCGGTGGTGATAACACCACCACAGACCACCAGATGACGGCCAAGGGATGCGTCGGGTGAAAGCGGAGAATGCGGAAAGGCGAGATCGTAGGAGTCAAAGTCCTTGTCGTCGATCAAGCCAAAAATGTCGGAGTCGAGGTTGGTGCCTGGCGAACAAGCTCCACCAGACACCACTAGGTCGCGACCAGGGGTAAGATGTGCTGGAAGTGACGCCCCGACTGTCATTCCTATAGTTAGGGTGTATGACTGTCACCGGTCCCGGAACCCTAGACCCCGAACATATAACGGGAAGACTCGGTATTCCGTTTATCTTATATATTCTGATTACCACACTCGTATGAATATACAGTCAAGCTGATATATTCAGCAGGTTTGGTACCACGCACGCTTAATTTTACACTGCGACTTTGGCCATGATTGGCTAAACACCGACGCTTGAGATGGGGTGAGGGACCCGCGTTAGAGAGATTTTCGGTACGGGCGGTATGGCTCGGTTACGGACACGCGGTTGATTGGACATGATTGGGTAGCATAATGATTCGGGAATAGATTACTCCAAAATGGGGAATAGAAATTTCAATCTGTTTTTGGGGAATAGGTGTGTGACACATGCATATGCGTCTAAAGTTTTGCGTTTAAATTTTTAATAAATCGTTAAAATTTTCCCCCCACCCATCTGTTCACTTTCGTTTTGCAAACATGAGGAAGCCTCCAAAAAAGTACACTAGGGTGTGCCTTTCTTGCGATAATGGCGGGTATCGATGTACTGTTGAACACACTGATGGTATGCATTTTATTGTCCTCTATTCAAGAAAAAGGACAGGGTAAAAGATTCTCCATCAAAAATGAAAGGTGCGTTGCCCTTGCTTCCCACGGTTCCCTTGTACAGCTGACTACATATATAATAAGTGTTAGGAACAACTTTTTTTGCGCAAGCAAGATTACGGGGCTTTCATTGAACCAGATACGGGGCTTTCATTGAACTAGATACAGGGCTTTCGTTGAACCAGATACGTGGCTTTCGTTGAACCAGGTACCGTACGTGGCTTTCATCGAACGAGATACGTAATGCTACGCGAGTTCCTGACCACGATACCCAGTGTGCAGGCAATTCTGCTTAAATTAGAAAGGGTTGGAAGCAAGATCCGTTCGGAATCTAGGATGCTGGACGGGTCTTGAGAGGGGGGTAATGGGCGTGATTCGAGCCAGCCAACTCGACTCACGCCCAACAGGGACGCATCCTGCACAGCATGAACATATCACGCATATCATATAAGCATAATAAACACATACTGACCGTTTGGCAGTGCAATTTCACCTCTAGCGGAAACGCGGATGTCAACCGCGTCCACGTTTCCGCTAGGCGTTTCTTCCCTCATTCGCGCGCTCGTTTGCAAGAGAGCCTGGGCAACGGATGAGGGAAGCGTTAGCAAAAATAGTATTTCGTATGCGTTGTTTTTCCTAAACAAATTGCACAAACTGAACGGTCAACCACACATCTCGTTGTGGGATGACGCGTTCATTTGGCGGAAGCGGGTGGAATTTAAGGAATTTGAAACCCGCAATAGTTGCGCTACATGGGGTTTCATCTTCTTTGCGAAACGGGTACCCACATCATACTAAGTAGGAATATGTGATAATATTTTGAAGCAAAAGATTACTCAGATTAGTATACAATCTTTATTTCGCTGGACAGGGGCACACTCCCGGAGAGAAAGCCTTCCGCCTTTAGTTAAAATTGCATATTTAACAAATCAAACAGTGAGTATTTTCTTCAAGTATTTTCAGACGGTAATACTTAAACACTGGTAATACTTAAACACTGAGTGTTGTCTCGCGTGTTGTCACCAAGCCTTAGAAACTCACGATCTCACTCCCAAAGTGACCAAAAACCGTTCGATCGGCGATCGAACGGTTTTTGGTCACTTTGGGAACGCGTCTGAAAATACTCAGTGTTGTCACCAAGCCTAAACTCGCGATCTTACTCCCGAAGTGACCAAAAACCGTTCGATCGCCAATCGTTCGGTTTTTGGTCACTTTGGGAACGCGTCTGAAAATACTCAGTGTTGTTTCGCGTGTTGTCACCAACCCTAAACTCACGATCTCACTCCCAAAGTGACCAAAAACCGTTCGATCGCCGATCGTTCGGTTTTTGGTCACTTTGGGAACGTCTGAAATTACTTAGAGAAAATACCAGACAGGTCTTTGCAACCAAGCCGACTTCAGTTCTCACATACTGTAGAGCCCTAAACGTACGGTTTACGCCCTCCCGAATCTGGAATTCACGGCCGTGAATATTAAATTCACGGCCGTGAATATTAAATTCACGGCCGTGAATATTTCACTGCACGTATGATTGCCCACACTGTTTGCGAGTAAATTAGATTGGGAAAACATTTTCCAACGTTCGTAATGCACAAAGATATATCATTTAGACTCTTAGGTAGGAGTTTTTTTAGCTCTTGACTGAGCCGTGGCCGCATCAGCTCAGTTTGCAGTCGCGACTGCGAGCTAAGCTGAGAGGCCCTTATAACTTTCATGCACATCGCATCAAACCTCAAACAGCGGAGGGGTTCTCGTGCGTTCTAGCGCACGATACTTGGCACCAATATTGCTAACAGCAATATTGGTGCACCCTCAAACGCACAACCTCTGATGTCAGCTATGCGCAAAACGCGTGCTACACATCATGGGTTTCGGTACATGCAAATCCAAACCCAAACATGCCAAACAGCAAAGGGCTTCCCGTGAGTTCCAGCGCCCGTAACTTTGCAAAAGTATTACTAAGATATATATCTTTTAGTTGCCAAAGGCCCAAGGCCTCAAAAGCCTTGTGCACCAAGCCATCAATTTATTTCTTTGGAGATTTATTGGGTTTGTGTTCGAGTTTACCCAAACCCAATACATGCCAAACTGAAAAGCAATTCCCGTGCGTTATAGCGCGCGAAACCATGCACAAATATTTACAAGACACATATCTTTCAGTTCTCAGAAGCACAAGGTTTGAGATAACTTGTTGGCAAAACCATCAATTTATTTCTTTGGCAGATCTATTGGGCTTGGGTTCGAATGTTTCCAAACCCAATACATGCTAAACAGCGAAGGGCTTCCCGTGCGTTCTAGCGCACGTAACTGCGTAGAAATATTGCCAAGATATTTATCTTTGATATATTCGAAGCACAAGGTCTAAGAAAGTCTGTGCACAAAATGGTATTACTATTTCTTTGACACAGATTTTAGCGTGATATACAAACTCATAAATCTGGGTCAAAGAAATGATATGTTAACTTCGCGCACAAGCTATCGCAAACCTTGCACTTCAGAAAAGTGAAATATATGCATCTTATCAATATATTTTGCAAAGTTACGTGCGCTGGAACTCACGGGAAGCCCTTCGCTGTTTGGCATGCTTGGGTTTGGGTTTCAAACCCAAAAGGCATCATGCCAGCACGCGGCCGTCTTTAATATACTCAACGGCTTGCCATATGCTCTTGAGGGTGCACTGATATTGATATGAACAATATCACTGCCAAGTTTCGTGAGAAGATTCTCACGAAAACCCCTATTATGCAAAGCCGCAAGTGGTTGAAACCATCTCACACCGCACCAACTTAGCTTGCAGTCGCGAAGGCTAAGCTGATGCGGTTGCGGATGGGGCCAATCGATAGTTCAAACGAAAGGTATTCACCTAATGAATACAAACGCTTTAGAATCGAATGGTGGAAAAAATTATGCTTCATGCTACATTTTTCTCCTCCTGGTCCTCGGACCATGGCTGTGAAGTGTTGGGGAGTGTGCTAGTGAAACTGCTTGTAAATTTTTTTGGCGCTCGATTGAATTAAGCATGGTTACATGTGACATATAATCTATTCCCCAAAAACAGATCGAAAATTCTATTCCCCATTTTGGAGCAATCTATTCCTCGATAACCTTTTTTCCACATGATTGGGTAGCGCTGACGACAGTTTATTTTCCGTGTAGTATCGTTGGGCTGGATTTTGTTGTTTCTGGTCTCCGGAACACCGTACGACATTGATCACGTCCTTTCGTCCCACACGACCGCGCACAATTTGCTGTTTTCCTGATTATCCTCGACAACCCGCCGCAACTCGCTAGCCGTCGCCCACGCCGTTGGTCTCGCCTCGCGTTTTCCACCTCACCCTATCTCTACAGTCATTTCACTATGGGTACTTCTACGAGATCTCACACCGCGGCCGCACGCCGCTCACTAGTTACCATTTTCGACGATGCCGCAGCTCGACATGCGACCACTCCGGCCACCCCTACGGTTACGGCTACCCCGGCTGCCCAGTCAGCAGGGGCACTGTTCCTCGACGCTGTCAAGCGTCTAGCAAAAGAATCCTTCGACGAGCGTGCCGCTAAACTCGTCATCAAGAAGGTGTACGACGACAAGCATGGCCGTTTTGACGGTACGGAGTCGAACGTCAGCTCCGTTTTCGCCCGTCTGGTACTGGCATTACGGGACATTTTCGTCACTGAGGAGTCCGCGTTTTCTTCTCTGTTCGACCTGGAGGATGCCACGTTGCCCGTTCGCGCCGAGGCGAACAAACTGCTGTTTTCGACACTGGAATTCATCATCGCTCCGGTGTCGCCCGCGGCAGACTGGATGGAGTCTTCAGCGGAGGCACACCCGTTTGATGGGAAGCGGGTGTTGCTGGAGATCGCCAGGATGCTCCTGGATTCCGGCGGGCCCTTCCAGGGCACCGCGGACCTTCTGGCCATCAAGATCAACCAGTTCGACCCGTCGCGGGCAATCGCCGCCTTCAACGCCGCTCTCCGGTCCGCTCGACGGAAGAGCACTCTCGACGACATGGAGGTCAAGTCCCTTTTCATCAAGTCCCTCGACCCGGTCTTCTACGCCCCGGTGGTCAACCGGCTGTTACTACACGACCAACGTGCGGCGGAGTCCCTTGCCACCATTCAGCAATGGACCCGTGAGTGCCACGCACAGCACGGGACGGATTCGCACGTCCCGCCTACTACACGCACGTTCTCCGCCCTCACCCTGGCTGGGCAAAGCGACGACGAGGACTACAAGACCGTCTTCGGCGAGCTCCGCGACCAGCTCTACGACATGAAGAGGGAGATCAAGGCGCTCCACAACCGTCTCGACGACACGAAGGGCTACACGCCCCGCAACGACAAGAAGAACGCCATTGGACGCGGTGGACACGGTGACGGCGTCCGCTTCGCAGCGAAGCCCCTCCCTGAGCACGGCAACTTCCCGCAGAACTTCCGTGGGAAGTCTTCGGGTAAAGTGGCTTTCCACAAGCCCACCGGTACGTTCGTCCCGTTGTGCCGACACCCGACATGCTCCGCTACGGCGGAGAAGCATTGGCATCGTGACTGCCCGCACGGCGGGCCACGCGGACGTGTTGGGGCACACGGTTTCAGCATTGCGGACAGCGAGAACGACATGCTCGCCGTGATGTTCCAGAACGCCGTGGACGAAGACGACGCCGTCCGTTTCGACGCCGTCTGCTGCATTGCAGACGGCAAACCTGATCTCTACGACACCGCCTCCGCGTTCTCCTTCGCTGTCGCCGAGGAGCGGGTGCCCGACACCATCGACGAGTACCTGGGGTACCGCCAGCCCGCTGACACCCACCTCGGGGTTTGCGCGGTTGGTGGTGCTACGAACATCCACAACTTCAAGATTCACGACGAGATCCGCGACGACGCTCTGGACGCGCCACCACCGCCGGCGCCGCCCCCCGCTCCGCGGTCGGTGGTGTCCGACGAGGGGATGCACCCCATCAGCGCGCTACACGCGCACGAACCACACGCGACCTTCATGGACAAGTTCGCGTTCAGCTTGGACATCGCGGGCACGGAGCCGACGCTTGCAATGCACCACATGGGCCCCGTCGCGCCCGTGGACTCCGTCTCCGTAGCGACAGACGACTCCGAGGATGGGGACGAGTGTATTCCACCACCGAGACAGCCCTTGGGATGCGGCAGGCCGCCGATGGGTTTCGGGTTCTCTGCACTCACCCTACAGATCTGCAACCCTTGGGAAAGCTTTCCATAGGCATGCCATCCCTGTGCCCTCCCTATGCCCGCCCTTGGGAACGCTCGGGAAAATCCGGAAATATTTTCCAAAGGCTTGGAAAGTTTTCCATAGGGCATTTCCATAGGGATACCCCCTTTTGGAGTTTCCATAGGGTTTCTATAGGGCTGTATGCCTATGGAAAAGGACGTTCCATAGGCATGGAAGGCCGTATAATCACCCTATGGAAAAGTAAACATTTCCATAGGACGACTATAGGCATAACCAGGACTATGGAAAACCCTATGGAAAATGTAAACCCTTCCATAGGGCGGCTATAGGCATAGGGGCCGATGGAAAGCCCTATGGAAAATATAACTTTCCCATACGCTTTCCATAGGCATGTCCAAGGGCGGGCGTAGGGCGGGCGTACGGATAGCGCACCTATGGAAACTTAGCGTATACTATGAGTTTTCCACAAGGTTTTCCATAGGGCGGGCATAGCGATAGTACACCTATGGAAATGTACAATTCGCCCTGCGTATTCTCGGGAATAAAGTCGTAATTCCATAGGGCCTTCCATAGGGATGCCATAGGTATGGTAGGCCTATGGAAACGTATAATTCACTCTGCGTATTCTCGGGAATATCAACGTAATTCCATAGGGCTTTCCATAGGGCCCCCATAGGGATAGTATACCTATGGAAATATACAATTCATTCTGCGTATTCTCGGTCAATAAAGACGTAATTCCATAGGGGTTTCCATAGGGTTAGCTATAGGGATAACACAGGGTGAGCATGCCGTAGGTATACTCCTGATACAGGTGGCAAAGTCGATACCTATAGTATCCATATGGAATACGTTTCCACACGTATACCGTACGTATGGAACCGAGTTCCATAGGTATAGCCAGCCTATGGAATGAGCTTTCCCAGGGGTGAGCCACCCAGTGGAAAGGTCTTCCGTAGGTATACCATCCGTATGGAAACATGTTTCCCAAGGGATACCGTACCTGTGAAAGGGTTTCCATAGGTATAACCATTCAGGTTTCATAGGGTGAGCATAGGGTGATGATTCATGATATATCCAGGCTTTCCATAGGGCTTTTACTACATATATACATATTAATATACAGAATAATTCCATCTATGAAATGAACAAGTTATTCGTCATGTAAGTCGCCCACAAAATCTACATGCCTATCTAGTATGAGCATCATCTTGTCTTTATCATATCTCCATGGTGGATCATTGAAACCGAGTTTGTGCTCGCCGAGATAATATACCAACCTATTTGCATCGGGTCGTCCAGCTGGAATTCTCTTGGTCGTGATGAACCGGTCAAAGTTCCATGGAATGGGTACAATGCACACCAAGCACTCAATCTCAAATGCTTGGATGAAAACCTCGGAAAGGTCCCATGGCAAGTCCGACCTCAACATCATATTGTTCGCCACGGTATCTTGAAATGCTGCCTTCAATGGAAACCATCTTACTTTGAGGAAAACCAATTGTTTCCTGCCAATCGGGATGCTATAAATTTTCAGAAGCTCGCCGTACCTGCAACACATACTTTCCAAAGGGTGAGCATAGGGTGGGCACAGGGTGGACATAGGGCGGCTATAGGGCGGACACAGAGTGGGAAAGCTTAACTCGTAATCATAGGGAGGGTGTAGGGTGGTCGTAGGGTGGGCACAGGGTGAGCATACGCATGATCTATGATATATGTTACGGTATAGGGATGTTGTAGGGCGAACACAGGGTAGGCATAGGGCCAATATAGGGCGAACATAGGGTGGGCATCGGATGAACGACCTGTCTTCATGGGCATTCAATCCATTTACTGGGGTATCAAAGATTGCCTTTATGTATCGTTGACAGGTGGTGAGGTGGCGGTCGGCGGATCGCGTACGAAAAGTGTCTCGTCCGACTTTCACGTGCTGACTCTTCATCACACCGTCCATGTAGACATAACAACGCTCCTTGGTACTCAAAGGACGACATTCCCTCGTCAACCGGTTCAACCGCCATGTCTCCAGATCTTGGATGACGGGTCGTGGCATGATCCGCCGTTCTCTCAAACTCAATCGCTTCCATTCAGCGAGTTTGGTGTCAAAGTCGTTTTGCAGGAGCTGGGCCCATGGGAAATTCGTGCGCATATACTTCCGTATACCTTTTATGTCACCTGTGGGTGATCAATGGGTGGGCATAAGATGGTTACGAATTTCAAAGGGTGGGCATAGGGTAGGCATAGGGTGAGCACAGGGATGGAATATTTCTTTTCAGCTCCAAGGGTGGGCATAGGGCGGGCATATGGCGGGAAAGATTTCCATTGGGTGGGCACAGGGCGGACATCTACTGCAAAGGCATCTAAGGCACTGCGTACCTTCATCCAAGGTTATCGGTGTTTGCTTGCCAATCACCTCCACTCGTCGCTTTTGTGGCCCAGTGTATGGTGCAACCTTCTCATTAGATATTGAAGCATATATGCCACGGACTAGCATCAGCTGTTTTTCTAGCATCTGACCTGCGACATACATAACACATAAACAAACGTACAGTGCAGTCAGACGTTTCCATACCTATGTTCTCCCTATGGAAGAAGCCTTCCATAGGCACGGTATACGTACGGAACCGATACATAGTAAAGGCATAGGGTAAACATAGGGTGGGCATAAGGTGGGCATAGGGCGGGAAACTTTGAGATTCCCATTCCCTATGGTGATCACATGGATAGCATAGGGCGGACGTAGGGTGAACATAGGGTGAGCCTAGGTATACATACCGTTCATGTGAAACGTAGTCACAACCAGCAGATCGTCGTTCTCCGCGGGTGTAGTTATCTTCCATGATACCAAGAGCTCGGCCATCTCTGGTATCAAATATAGCATCGGCAGGAGTTCGTCCAAGCGCCAAAACCTAAATACCTTGTACGGCTTTCCCGGAATAAGCCGTCCGTTACGTCGAGAGCTGGGGTGACACCGAAGTTTGTGGCAATGGAGGCACTGGGTAAGGTCGTCATGCCGGCCCGGAGTGAAGATCATGCATTCATTCCTGCAAACGTCGGCGGTATGGTACGGCAGGGCAAAATCCTTCCACATAGACAACGAAAGCTTGTTTGAAGGAGGTCGGGAAACCATTTCGTCTCTGATTGCCGATGATGCCAACGTTGCCAATCACCGTTTGCCGCATGAGATTGAAGATTTGATCAAACATGGATTGGGTAGCATTGTGCTCGGATTTCGTTTCCAGCAGATCAATGACAAGACGATGCATTGTTGAAACCTTCTCGGCATAGACGTGATCAACGACCCGTGAAATCACGAGAGGCATCCCCAACTTTACAGGAACTGCAAAATAAAAAAAGGCATTTCCCTCCGCATGTCCACCCTATGCCCGTCATATGCCCACCCTATGCCGACCCTATGGAAACATCCAATGCTTTCCATAGGCATGCCTACCCAGTGAACCACCTATACCCGCCCTTGGGAATGCTCAGGCCCACCCTATGGAAACATTCCATGTTTTCCCAACCTATGCCCGCCCAATGCCCGCCCTATGCCCACCCACTGGAAACGTCCAATGCTTTCCATAGGCATACTTACCCAGCGCTCTACCTATACCCGCCTCTGGGAATGCCTGTTCCCACCCTATGGAAACGTTCAACGATTTCCCAACCTATGCCCACCTGTTGGCATACGTACGCCCACCCTTGGGAAATACAGAAAGAGGGGTACCTCTTGGTTATCCATATCCTCATCGTTGGCAGCAGGACTTAGGAGACGGGCACAATGTTCTTCCAGCTTTCTCAAATGATCCTGGAGAATTTCGTCCGCTTCTGCATTGGCATCTTCCATGTCATCATCACCTCCAAGGGAACCACCATCACCACCATTACGGTCACCCCGTCATCACTTGAAGTATCGTCTTCACTACTACTTTCCCCCATGTATACCGCTCCTTGCCATCTCTTGTATAGCTTCGTATGTCGTTGTATCGTTCGAAGAGGTTTTTCAACTTGTAGTCGGCACACGGTGCAAGGACATGGTGGCATGTCGACCCCGTGGTTGTTTAATACTGGCCCACAACACACCATCCATACCAGCACGCATGACTACTTGGAACCGTTGCTTCCTTTTTAACTTTTCATTTGCTAGGCATAGGGTGATCATGAGGTGGTCATAGGGTGGGCGTAGGGTGGGCATAGGCATGGAAACAATACGATGTGTTCCATAGGGCGGTCCGCCCAATGACATCCCTATGGAAGGTGTTCAATACCTTCCATACCATGAACGTAGGGTGGACATAGGGTGGACATACGTTAGGAATGCTGTATTCTGGTTCCATAGGGATGCCCACCCTATACAACCTATGGGAAAATAACTTGAACTTTCCATAGGGATATTGGGTTGATATTCTATGAACGGTCGAGGTGTTAACCCTATAATAGTGGCGTCCGTAGGGCTGGAAATAATTACACAGGGATGGAAAAACCCTATGTAAAACCTATGGGAACGCATTTCCATTGGCTTTCCATAGGGCAAAAACCTTTCCATAGGGCACTTTTAAATCCCCTATCTGAAAATCGTATGGAATGGCTCTGGAAAATTTGCCACAGGCCCCAATGGAAATCGTTTCCACAGGGTGATCATAGGTTGGCTCACCCCATTTTCGGGATTCCATAGGTGATTCATAGGGATGGAATCAAAAAAATGAAAAATAAGGCAGGTTAAAACAGGCCCTTTTTGGAACCTACAACAGCAACACGCCGCACTTGGAAAATGCCTATGGAAAATGCAGAATTACACTGTTAAGGAATGCCACAGAGATCATCCCTATGATAGTGGCGTCCATACCTGTGGAATGGCCTGGAAACAGGTTAAAAAACATCACCAATGTACCCTATGGAAAATCCGGAGCCTGTGGAAAAAGTGGTGTGCCCTATGGGAAATCCAGAGCCTATCCCTATGGAAACCCCTATGGAAGACCCCCTACCGCCGCCAAAAACCCCCCAAATAAAATGAGCTTGTTCGATCACCCCCAAGAAAACAAACCATTTGTTCACTGACGAGGGGGGCAAAAAAACAAAATTGCGGCCTGTATGCGCTGTTTTGGCTAGTCGAGATTTTATTTCTGGAACTTCAAAAAAATCGGGATCTCATAGGTTCGATTGAGACTGAGAACGACGGCCACCTCTAGACCATTACGAAGGGTCGATTACATTTAATCCCAGTTTAAATTTTATAAGTCGATTATCTCCGATGCAATGTCACCGATGAGAGTCTCAGTCTGAGACATCGCATCGTCATCATCGTCGTCATCGTCGATCGTGCTCGCATGACGAGTCGATCCGATGTGACTTCTGAACGGCAAAGTTTTTGAGCACTTCGATTTTTCTGAACGGTCAAGTTCAAACTCACGTTATTGCACTCTTCACAGTTCGCCGTCAGCAATGTTGCAGCAGCCTCGCCAGTGAGTTGCGTGCTGTGATATTTTTAATTCTCACAGGTTGCAATATGGCACTGGTTTGCAGTGCATGTTTTGGTTATGCGTGTGTATTATTTTGTGTGTGCTTCGCGCGCTCATACTTGGCATGCGTGAAACTTTGACTAGGAGTGAACGGGAAATTCCCGCGAGTCCTTTGCACTCGAAATAGTTGGTTCAAATCCAACTCACTCCACATCCCCCTTTTACTTTCCTTTGCTTCTTTCGTTGACGACTGCTATTTTCTTTCTTCTTTACTAAACGTTAGTTGGTTGGTTTCGTTTTTCAGATCCGCTGAAAACGTTCGCGTGGCGAAGTCATATTAGGTTTTCATCTCGCGTTCATATTCGCATTTATTTGAGGTTGCTCGGTTGTTAATTATGTTTTCAATAAAGGTTTATTTTGTGCGTTTCCGCTTTTTACTAAGTGTTGGCTCTTTACTTTCCTTTTCAGATTGGCTGTTTTCGAGGAGGGCGAAATGGAGGAAATCGACCGCCTCGAGTACAACGTCAACTTCAAGCATCCCTTCAAACATTCTAGGTTGATAAGTCCTTTATGTTTTCAATAGAATATTCTTTTGTGCGTTTCCACTTTTTTACTAAGTGTTGGCTCTTTACTTTCCATTTTAGATCGGTTGTTTTGGAGCGAAGCGAGATGGAGAAAATCGACGGCCTCGAGTACAACGTCAACGTTTAGGTTGGCATCTTGTAAATAGAAAGAGCACGAGAAGAACATTATTTTGCGTATTGTAAATAGAAAGTGCACGAGTAGAACATAATTTTGTGTATTCGTTGGTATGATAAAATTTGATAGTCCCATTCGTATTCCTTTCTGCCTAGCTAGATACATGTTAATCGTAGTAAAGATGCTCGAGTATTTTGTTTATCTCGCATAGTGGAAACATAGTGAACACACCGCATGTTGCTAATGTGCAATATGTATGCTACACAGTCAGTGCTACACGTACAGTATCCCTATACTTGCCCCACTATTGTGCCTATGGAAAGTAAATATTAATTAAGTTCCATACGTATAGCATCCCGATATTATCCCTATATCGTGCCTATGGAAACCATATATATCTACCGGTTCCATACCTATACTATGCCTATAGTAAATAGTTTCCATACGGATAACATACGTAGGGAAAGATGTTTTCCATACCTATAATATACGGTTTTCATACGCATGGTATCCCTGGGGAAAAAGCTTTCCGTAGGTATAGTACACCTGTGGAAAATGCTCTCCATAAGTATAATAACCGTATGGAATATGAATTCCATAGGGCGGGTCACCCTACGGAAAGCGTTTCCATAGGTATACTCCTGATGCTGTTAACGGAATCATACGTATAATATCCGTATGGAATACCTTTCCATAAGTATACAGCACGTATGGAATTGTGTTTCCATAGGTATAGCCATCCTATGGAATAATCTTTCCCAAAGGTGAGCCACCCAGTGGAAAACCTTTCCATAAGTATGTCGGCCGTATGGAAACCTATTTCCCAAGGGACGCTAAGTGTATGGGCCCGTCTTCCGTAGGCATAATGTCCGTATGGAAAGATCTTTCCCAGGGGATACCATACCTGTGGAAAATGTTCCATAGGTATATCGACCGTATGGAAGATTGCTTTCCAAGGGATACTATGCCTATGGAATCCGCTTCCATAGGTACACCGTCCGTATGGAAACAAGTTTCCCAAGGGGTACCATGCCTGGGGAAAAGATTTCCATAGGTATGACCTATTAGGTTCCATAGGGCCAGCATAGGGTGATCATAGGGATGGAACAGATCCGTGTGTTTTTCCACAGGGTTTTCCATACGGCTTTCCATAGGAATGCTATAAGGATGACATAAGTACGGAAAACGCTTGATATTCCAGGACTTTCCACTGGGTTTCCATAGGGTTTTCCATACGATATTTTCCATACGATTCCTTCCATCCCTATGGAAAACGTTCCATAGGTATGGACGCCACAATCATCCCTATGGAATGCCTTGGAAAACCCTATGGAAAGCACAATCACCCTATGGAATGCCCTGGAAAATAATGAAAACCTTCCCAAGGGTGAGTATAGGGATGGAAACTCAAAATTTTTGTTTTCGAGATAACCTCCAGTATCCATTTTCCCTTTTCCATAGGGCTTTTCCATAGGGTTTTCACCCGTTTCCATGCCTATGGAAAGCTTTCCCAAGGGTTGCAGATCTGTGTACCTAGGACATCTCGCACTACCTGTGTAAGTTCTTCAGGTATTCCAAGGTACTGCATTGTGTGTAGTAGCTTGTTGTGGTCCACTGAGCCATATGCATTTTCGAAGTCTACATACAGGCCATGTAGTTCCCGTCCGGAGACATTTGCATCCTCTATTGCGTTGGTCACTCTGGTGAGTTGTCTGAGTGTGTTCCTTTTCTCCCTGGAGCCTTCTTGCGCCTGGGCTAGTATTCCCTGTGTTTCGCAGAACGTGGAGAGCATGTTTGCTATTTGCGAGGTGTATAGTTTGAATACTCCCTCTAGTAAGGCTATGGGCCTATAGTTTTGCTGTAGGGTGACATCTCCTTTCTTGTGGTGAAAGCAGAATGTCCCTCTCTTCCAGGTGAGGGGGACGTGTTTGCTGTTCCACATCTCCAGCATGAGCGCATGCAAGGCGTCGTGGAAGTCCTCTGGCATGTACTTGAGAATTTCGTTAGGGGTTCTGGTGGGGCCTGGTGCTTTGTTGTTGTTTAGGGTGTGTACTGCCTTGCTGTAGCCCTGTCTACTTATCGTGAGGTCCAGTCCCTTGGGGTCCGGTCTTGGTGCCTTTATGAGTCGCTCCTTGTGAGCTGGGTCTTCCCATGGTGGGGGTGCTAGGTCGGGTAGACTAAGGTGTTCCATCCTTTATGGTGCCGAGTGGGCCATGTGGTCCACTAGTGCGTTTGCAATGTTCTTGTGGCCTACAGCTAGGTTGCCCTCTCTGTCCTGTAGGGCCTGTATATTCGCCGTGGGGGCATGGCCTGTTTCTTGGGCCTTGGCATATATCCTTTTGTGGTATCGTTTCTGGTTGTTCCAGTATTCTTTTACTGTTTTGTCATTATGCCTTTGTTTGGCTCGCTTCCAGTGCTGTTTGACTACCTTGTGTGCAGCCGACCTTTCCTTTTTGGCCTCTTCAGTGAGCCACGAAACCCATTCCTTCGTATCTGCATTGTCCCTGTTTGTCGGGCCTTTTGTCTTTCCTTCCTTCAGGTGTCGGAGAGTTGTGTGTTGCGTGTGTGGGTTTCGTAGTTGTCGTTTGGTTTTCTTGTGCATCTGCATTTTGAGTATTGCGGCGTCTCTTTCTTTCCTGTCCTTTTTGCTCATTAGCAGGTCCGTTGCCCCATGGGTGGAGGTCCTCCCAGTTATCGCCGTTGGTAGTTCCCCGTCCTGCAGCGCGCAATTGTTGGCTTTGTTGAGTATACTCAGCACTGCCTCTCCTGCTCTGTCTATGGTGGCATGTGCCACCTGCTTGTTGCCTTCTTCCCTACATTGGGCGGCTATCTCTGTCATGCCTTTCAGCTCAGCAGTCCTGGCATAGTCGTGTGTCCTGAGGAGGACGCTTTGGAGGGTTTCCCTGTGGGCTTTGCTCAGGGGCGTGTCCAGTTTTACTTGCCCTGGGTGGGGGTCTTGGTCCACGTATGGTTCATGGGTGTCTATGCTGTTTAGCCGAAGGGTCGCAAGGCTTACCATCTCATGGTCACTCGTGTGGTGTTGAGTGAGGTGTGTGGTGCTCCCCTTCTCGTATTGGGCCCGTTTGTCCATCGGTGCTAGCCATCTGTCAATGTTTCTGTTTTCTGCCCAGTTCAGCGTGGTATTCATCGTTGGACCTACATTATGGAGGTTCAACTCTTCCGCGAGCTTATTCCATTGTCTGTCGGTTTTCGTTACCCTCTTGCCTATGCTGGTGTTGCTTGCATTGAGGTCTCCTCCAACAATGACATGCTCGTTCGGTTTTTCCGCTGTTCTCCGGAACAGGTTGGCTGTGTACTTTAGTATTTTGTCTCTGGTTCTTCCCTCCTCTGCGCCTGGTGGGTTGTAAATGCCCAGCACATGGTACATTACTTCCCCGGGCAGGTGTAACACCACATGGAGCAGGTACCCATCCAGGTGCCTCGCTGGGACAACATGGTGGTTGTGAGCGTGGCCGTAGGGGCTGCTAAGGAGTATGGCTACTCCTCCTTTCACTGGCTGCTCTGTAGTGCCTTCTGCTTCTTTCGCCTCGGTTTTGGTGCCTATCGCAGTGTACTGCAGGTCTCTGAACTTCCTCATCACACTGCCGTGTGCATGTTTCACTTCCGTGAGCACTATCACTTGCAGTCCCAGTTGGTTTTGGTTCCTTTTCCTGACGACCTCAGCTAGGTCGAGGCAGGCGTCACTTTGTCCTGCTATGTTCCATGTGAGCATGTGTAGGCGGTCTTCCCCTACAGTAAGAGTCAACCAATAAGAAAACAGAGATTTCGGGGTCAGCCAGCTTTTCTCCTAAACTTGTGACCCCCCCCCAGCTTCGGTACCTAAGAGAGCCGACGAAATAAGAGAAAATCGCTTATTTTGCCAGCTAGCTTTTCTCATTCTTAAGAGTGAAAAATCAGTTTTCTCGTATTGGATTCGCAACACATCCTCACTTCGAAAAAACCGCCCACTACCGTGATGGACGACGCGACACGTTCACAATTGCGGTAAGTTATTAGTGATGTTAGGGAAGGTCTACTCGCACAAGATGACTTTTCTGACATCAAAGCCGTACTTATTTTGCTATATTTTAAGAAAATGTCCTGGGGTCTAGCCAGCCTCCATATTTCTTATTTTTGCCAATCTCTTAACTTTTAAAACCAGCCAGCTTTTCTCCTAAACTTGTGACCCCCCCCCAAAAAAAAAAGCTGGCTGGTTTCTTAACGTAGCTTTCTCTTATTGGTTGACTCTTACTGTATATCCACCTTTTTTGGTTCTGTGAGGGGGGGGCTGGTGTTTTCGGGGGTCTTGGTTTGTTTCCGGTGCCTCCTGTTGTGTGTCTTCGAATTTCTCCCATTGTGTAGTGGGTTCATCGCTTGCCTCTTCCCCCCCCTCGTCCGAGTGGGTTTCCATCGTTCCCTGCTCACCGAGCGTTTGCTCATTGTCCCTTGTCTGGTTCGTGGGGGTCAGTCTATGGAGCCACTTCCATAGTCCCTGTTGCTTTGTGTGTTCCCTGTGCCCCCCCTCTTGGGTTCGTGGCGCTTGTGCCTCGGCTTGCGGGTTTGCGTTTGGGCTATCGGTGGGTTCCCAGGCCCCTGTCACTTGCTGACTGTCCCCAGGCGTTTGCTTTTGTCCCTCGGCGGCAGTTATCCTTTTCTTCACTGGGTGTTGTATCGACTTCCTGTAGGCATCAACCGCTGCCCTGTTGGTGGTTCCCCATTTGCTGACCGCCTCATTGAAGTGGGTGGGCCAGTGTCCCTCTGGGCATGTTTCCTGGAAGTGCATCCATGCTTTGGTGGCCATCAGGGCCCATACCCCACAACTGTAGTGGTCTTGTGCGCTTTGGTTGCCCACGTTCATTAGTTCCACTGTTACGTGTCTGCTTAGTTTCCTTGTGAGGTGTTCTGCCCAGTTGGTCATTTCTGTCGTAAGCCTCTTTGTGTTACGTTCTAAAATAATTAAAACTGTCTCGGTTGTTGAGGTCACGATAATATTTTGTGTGCCAGCGGTCTGTATACGGCCTATAAGTATAGGTTAGGGCAAACACAGTATAGTCAGAACAGGCAGGGTGCTTTTGTCTTTCTGTACTGTCGCTGTATACTCAGATATGTAAGAATATTTATAAAACTGTCACGATAAAATAGTTACCGGAGCTCCCGCAGTGGCTACCTATAATAAGCTTTTCAACCTTGCCAAAGGTCTCGTCAGCAGGCTTTCCTCGGAGTCTGAAACACTCTAATGTCTGTGTTGACTATATAGTTGTCATGTGCACTTCCCAAACTGTTTTCAGGTGCTCCCGTCCCATGGTAAATATGTATGAAAAACTGTCTTCTGGTCTGTGAAATAAGTCATGCAGGGAATGCAGTTTCAATGTCCCAGCCAGAGTCTGTCTCACGTAATAATGCCTGAAAAGTTCTGACGCTACACGTAATAATAATCTTCCCCGTTGCATAAGTTGAAAAAACCGGGTCGAAAAGCAGTACACAAAGTGCCAGGTGAGTCTCACGTAATAATGTCTGAAAAGTTCATACGCTACACGTAATACACGTTACCACGGTCTCCAGAAAACTTGAAAATTCAAAAACTCAGAGAAGAAATAAGACACGGCCCAAGTGGGCAAGACCAATCTATGTGTGTCAGGCCAAGTGGCCATCATAATCGTAGACTGGAAACTCATACTCAACACTTCTCCCCGGCACTAGGTCACCTCCCCAGTGCTTGCTTTAGTTTTACCATTCAAGGAATCATATATCCAGAGCTTAAGTTTGTCGTTTGCATTGTCTGGTCCCGCCAGCACTACTCTCCAGTGCTTGCCATCGCATACCGGTATGCAGAAGCTCTGGAGGTTCTCGAGTAGCTGTAATGCCTTCGTGGTGTGTGGCTCTTTGTTGTTCCCTGGTTTCAGTGTTTCCCTCATTGAGGCTACCACCAGAGGGGGCATTGGGTCATTCTCATATAGTGAGTGGGCATGTTGCATTTGGAACATGTTCAGTCGGCCCTTCCTTTCGAACAGTCCTTTTGTGGTGGTGTTGTGTGGGTGCATTCCCGTGTGGTCCTGGCTTCCCCCACCTGCCATGCTCTTCTTGCAGCGGCTGGCTCTCTGCCTCATTCTTTGCTCAACTCCCCTCATCAGCTGCTTGCCCTTGGTTGGGGTGCCCTCTGGTATTGCAGTTACCGCATATTCGGGGTTCCTTGTTCTAATGAACACGGGTTTACCATTTCGGTAAATTATTCTGAGTAACTTCTGGCCGGGGGGTGGTTGTGCCCTCCATTTCGTTGCATTCCTCGCCTTGGTCCATTTCCTCCTGTTTCTCCTTTTACGCGTTATGCTGTTGGGCTCAATGTTGTTTGTTTTCCTTGTGCGACCAGGCGCTTTTCTTCTTGGTACTATGGTAAGTAACAGCATGGCGAGTATTGGGGTCAGGGCGAGTGCGGCGTTCTGCAGGGGCCTGGCAATGTCTTGGTTGTTCCGTATCAGTCTGGTGGGTGGTAATGTTACTGTTGGTTGGTGGGGGTGTTCACATTGAGTTGCTGCTGCTCCGCACTTCGTGCATCTGTGTAGTCTATTTTTTGGGTTTATGGTTACAGCGTTACATTGCCCTTAATCGCCTGCTGTAACGCCCCTAATGGTATTCCCAGAGTGGGTTGTGTTTTTAGTTTGTTGTCCCATGGTTGTGCTAAAAAATTTCTGGGTTTCAACATGTTTTCCGGTTTTTTCAATTTTAACGTAGAGCATTTTTAGGAATTCGCTTGTGGTCGACTGTTGGAAATTTGCTCTCATATTTTGTGTGCATTGCCCTTCCGCCCCCATGAGTCGTCTCCTAGAGTTTTTTTGGCTTCATTCCCAGTAGTTTGGGCTGTATAATGTCATTTGTGTCTTTTTTGCCCAGGGTTATTATAGGGTTATTTGTGTTATTTGGACATTCATGGGTTAGCCGGGTGGGTGGTAATGCTACTGTCAACTGGTGGGGGTGCTCACATTGGGTTGCTGCTGCTCTGCCCTTCGTGTGTCTGTGCAGTCTATTTTTTGGGTTTATGGTTACAGCGTTACATTGCCCCAAATCACTTGCTGTAACGCCCTTAATGGTATTCCCGAGGTCGGTTGTGTTTTTATTTTGTTGTCCCGTGGTTTTGCAAAAATTTCGCTGGGTTTCAATATGTTTTCCGGTTTTTCCGATTTTAACGTGGAGCATTTTTAGGAATTCGCTTGTGGTCGACCGTTGGAAATTTGCTCTTATATTTTGTGTATACTGCCCTTCCGCCCCCCTGAGTCGTCCCCCGAGGTTTTTCAGTTTCATTCCCAGTAATTTGGGCTGTATACTGTCATTTGCATCTTTTTTGCTTAGGGTTATTGTAGGGTTATTTGTGTTATTTGGACACTTATGGTTTAGCCAGTTGGGTGGTAATGTTGCCCTTCTTTGGCTGAATTGTTTGGGTTGGGTCTTCGTAATCACTGGTGTGTGCCCGCATCTGCTATCCATTTGGTGCTTTTTGTTTTGCCTGCCACTGGCGTGGGAGTGTGGGTATTGTGAGGCAGTATTACTCCAATTGTTTGGTGTGTCATCAGGGTGAACCCAAAAGTGGTATGAACTCTTTGTTGGTCGAGGTGTTGTTATCAGTTTTTGGTTAGTTTGCTGTGAGTTATTATAATGAATTGACAGTTTTCGTTCGTACGGTGTATGGTTCATGCTCGCTCCCCCGGTATGGTCAGTGCAGGAAATGCATGTTGGGTGCATGCATTCATGGTGCTTGCCAGTGGCAGCTGCATTGGCAGTTAAAGACAACATAAATATTACCATGGTTTGTAAGTTGCGGCTAACAATATTGGGTCTGCTTTCTCTATTTCTCCCCTTGTGATGGGGCCCTGTGGCTGGCACTGTTAGGCCACTCTGTCTTGTAGTCCTGCTGCCTCCTTGGTCCTCTGCGACACAGTTGTTGTTTGTCAGTGCAGTGGGGGTGTGATCCCACTGGCAAGGTGTGGTGGCCTGTGATGTGAGTTGGTCAGCAGGGCAGGGGGTTGTATGATTTCTCACCTTTCTAGTGACTGGTGGGGCGGGTCGGGGGCTCTCAGACTGTGCCCCCACTTGTGCTGCTGCCTGTGCGCCCCCTTGCGCCCTCCGTTTCGCTGGTGGCTCAGCGTCGATCGCCCGGCCCTCCGTGCTGACTGCCGGTCTCTTTGGTGGGGGCTGTTTCTTCTTGGGATCGGGTTTTTTGCCACGGTAGGGGATGCCCCGGTATTGGTCGTCCTCCGCTGCGGCCTGTGATGCCGGTCTTTTGGTGAAGTGGAGCGGTTGGTCCGGTGCTTGGTGTTTTCCGTTACCTGTCAGTCGATCGGTGAGTGCCGTGAGTGTGTTCACCATAGCACCGCCGGTTTCCTGGTAGGTCTTGTGGAAGCCCCGTACCTCCTGCGTGATCTCGGTGTGGCGTACCCCGGCGTTGCGCTCTTGTTCCTTGTGTAGGTCACGGAGTTCGTCCAGCGTGACGGGCTTGGACTCGTTGAACCTTTCCAGTTGCTTGTTGATGTTCTTGAGCAGCTGCTTGGTCTCGGGGGTGGGCTGCGTGTTGGTGGCCACGGCCTGTTGGAAGACCTCGTCGGCCTTCGACCCCACCTTGTTGATGAACTTGGAGGCCACCTCCTCGGCTATCTCGTCGATTCTCCCCCCACGTGCCTCCCTGCCGCGTGTTGCCCGTGGGGTTTGGCGCTGTATGGTGCCCGCACCTTGAGCGCTCCACCTCCCCACCTCTACGGTGATCGAGGTGGAGATGTGGCGGCCAGAGTCGTCCACCCCTGCCAGTACTCTTACCGTCTGCTTTCCCGCCTTGGCGATCGCGTCGTACGCCTTCTCCGTAAGTATGGCGTAGTAGTTGATGGTGTACCCACCACCGTTGCGCTTCCATTGTAGTAAGGACGATGGGTCCCCAGGCGTCGATGGCGCCCACTGCCGGGACGGCACGTGGAAGTCAAAGATGTCTTCAGTGTCCTTGAGAGCGGTGGTGTTGGCGGTCAGTTTCTCCACGTGCTCCACGATGGCCTGCACGATGTGGCCTCGATGATGGTCGTGCAGCACCTGTTTCCTGTCGACGATGGCTATTTCCCTGGCTGCGACCTCGTCGCTGACCTCCTTGCTGGGTAGCCAGCAGGTGGTCGTAGCCACGCCCCAGGGGTATGGATGTTGTACGATGAGCTCTGCTGCTGCTGGTGAGACCGCTTCCAGCAGCAGCACCTCCCTGAGGGCCGCGTCGTCCGGGGATTCCCTCACCGTACCTTTTCTGATTCGGTCGTCGACAAGGTGTCCCAGCTCGTGTCTTGCCTCCTTTCTTTCGATGACGGAGGTCGCTAGGATGTTCGAGACTTCCTCTATGGTTTTCCCCTTGAGCTGTGGCCCGTAAACGACCATATCGCAAAAATGAGACACGCGGGCGTAAATGAGAAAAAAATGAGAAAGCATTAAATTGTCTGCCAAATTGGTTTTTGGGGTTCTGAATGACAAATATTAGGGTTAATTTGAATAGTCCTTGAAGGAATTTCGAAAAATCTGGTTTTTGACTCTTCAAAGTAGCCACGCGAGTCACGCGGGCGGCAAGAAAACGGGAAAGGTGGAAGTATCGTGTAAGGTGTGGAAAGTTATGATTTTGCCTTATGTTTGTGAACGAAATGTTAGATTTTTGCACTATTAGAATATGTAATATTTTGACATTTCCGAAAATGCAACTATTTGCTTACATGGGAGAGATCCAGCAGATTTATGGCCCATTTTAGGGTGTTTGGAGGGTCACGTACTAAAATTCTTCTCATCGGGCGAAAGTGAGCAGCAAAGGAGATATTTTCAAAAGCTATTGTGCTGGAAAAGTTGTTCGGGAGTGAAACCAACCAGGGGTGATGCTCCCTCAGGCTTCATGTGACCCAACATGGGCATTCAGCGGGTAAATTTGCCCTGAACAGGCTATTCCAGCACGATTCTCGGCAGCTAAGAAGACCGGTTAACTGTGTTATTTCGCGGGAAACATTAAAATACGTCAGAGGCAAAATATCCCGCGGCAGGTGTTCCTACAGGTGTGCTGCACATGGATATATCGGGGCGTCCAAGGTTCAGGGTTTTAGGGTATATGTTGGAGGAGTCGTAACCGGAGGTCGTTTGCACACACCTGCGTTCGTGACATAGAACCACAACCCGCACCTTAGACTACCTACACCAGTATGGCCAATATTGGAATATTGCAGTATTGGATATGGCCTTTCGATACTTTTACGTTTCGCGACTGCCAGTTACAACAAGCCCAATGGGTTCCTGAAGACCCTTTAATTCTCCGCTTGTGGCAGCAAGCGCGGGAACAAGCAGACGAAGACTGGGAGGATTTCGGGCAACATGCAGTTAATCTCAGGACCTATCACTGGTGGAGTTTTTGGCCGATGTACGTCCACGGCCGTAGATCCAGCGAAAGGTTCGGTGTGAGGCATCTCGTGTATTGGTATGAGGGCGGGTGGATCTACCACCGATACTCAGATTTGGAGTGGCGGGCCTGGCGAAATAGAAACCGCTACAGCGAAACAACGCACGGTGCCCTGACAGAGCTGGAAAGCGATCTGCTGCAAGAAGATGATAGGAGATGCGCAGTTTGCGGGCGTATGTTAAGAACCTGCACCCTCGCGCGCATATTTGATGCTAGCGCGTGCAATGAGGAGACGTATGCTTGGTAGCTAACACTTATGTCACGTGACTGTACACAAATAAACCGTATATTTACATGTATGAAAAACAATAAGTTTCACGCCGTGCTGCCATTGTAATCTAGTGTGCGTGCCACGAGGAATGAATGAGGCTGTGTTGCTTACCTTCACCTGTCCAACGCCTCGGAGGCCAAGTTTTCCCTGGCCACCTTCAGAAGTTCTGCCTTTTCAGGTCCTCCTGGAACTCCGCCGACAGCAGGTTTGCCAGGAGGTTCGTCCCAGCAAGTCAGGATCTCGCTCGCATCGAAGTCGTACCAACCTGTCACTTTCGGAGCGGCTCTCCGGAAGGCGTTCTCCGCGAACAAGCTGTTCAAGTCAGAGAAGGTTTTGCTTGTTCTCCTCGTTCTCGGCATAAGCAGAGGCGCACATTGAAGCCAAAACCCCCACTTCACTCTGTTCGTGTTCAGATCCACCTCCAAGACCTCCACGAAATGCATGGGCATGGACACGGCGTTGTTCCCAGGCATGCGGATAGTAAAGCTGCAGCCGTCGTTGCCCGCGGCCACCGTAACCGCGAAACTTTTGCCCGCACTCTTCGCCAGCATGTCGATGGTGTAGTCCGTAGGAAGGTTACGGTAGGCCAACGGTATGTCGTCGTCCGGGTCGTCCGAGTCGTCCGAGTCGTCCGAGTCGTCCTCGTCCATCGAGACGCCTGCGAACTGTCCAGTGGCCGCCTCCGGGCGATGCGCGTTCTCCACCTGCTCCGCAATCTGATTTGCATCCTCGAAAAAGCAATCGTCGTCAGGAGCGAAGCTGTCCGTTATAAGGGCGCCTGTCGGACCGATCACTGAGGCCGCTCGGAATAGCACTCGTCCCTTTTCACGACCCCGCGCTTGTCGAGACTTCCCGGGTGGAGACTTGCTCCCTGGGGACGCCTTTGCCAATGGCGAACTGCGTGCACGCTTGTCGCTTGGAGCTCGTGCTTGATCTCCCTGTGGCGCTGCAGGAGCAGGGCATCCTCGGCCACCTGCGCCTGGCCCTCGTGCTGCCGGTGCCTGTGGTCGAGTAGGCATAGCTTCGTTGGTTTGCGGGCCTCACGCAGCAGCTCCTTCTCGTCTTGCCTGTGTAGTGGCTGTTACAGCCTCGAGTGATGGCGCCGCCCGCGCAGCTCCGCCGGCTTCGGAAGTTCTTGCAGGCAAGGCCTGCTCCGTACCCGGCGACGCATCCTCCCCGGTTTCCTCACCTGTCGTCGCTCGGCTTTTTTTTCGAAGGACTCTGAGTTGTTCGTGGTGGGCCTTTCGGGCGACATCCGTCGCTTCAAATAAGGCCTTCGCCAACGGCTCCTTGAGTGGGCGTTCAGGAAGTTCAACTCCCAGGTGGTGCAGCGCTGCTTTACACTCGGCCACCGTGTACCTGCAATGGCAGCCGACGCGTAAGACATACAGCTAAGACTCAGGTAGGCATAATACTTGCAAGACCTAACAATGAAATCGAGGTGCTCGCAACCGACCAACCGGACGAACCAAAAATCGACGGACTCGACGTCCCTCGCTTTCTCCACGCACTTGCGCACGATCTCTTGTGGAGGTTTCCGCGGAAGGTCCTTGCTTAACACGTTGCGACCATCGGATAACACTTCGAACTGTTCGGGCATCGTCCGTTCTGGCACCTCCTCCTGCACTGGCTTCTTGTGCCAGGCGTTCTCGTAAAGCTCCTTCAAATCCACAGGAGCCTGTGGGGTCGGCTTCGGTCCAGCCCAGACATCGTAGTCCTCGGCGGTCTTGGGCAAGGGAAAGTACCCGAGCAACGTGTCCAGCGTGTCACTTGGAATACGGTAGTGGATGTAGTCGCACATGCGACTGAAAGCAGTGCGAGTTTTTCTCTCTTCCTTCGGGTCTAGCGGCTTCACCCCTTCTAACGTGGGGCTGCTGTCGAAAGCTGGGTAAGTTTTCATTACCTCCAGGCCCTTACGGAGATCCTCATCCACTCCGTCAGGCATGTGGTTTGCGTATTGTTCTCCAAACTTGTACTTCAGCCGTGTAACACCATCCACGTCCTTCTCGAAGTGCATCAGGTGTGTACGCCTGACTTTCCCAGAATAGCCTTCAAACTTTGGGTTTATGTGCGGCTCCAGCCAAGCCTTGAAGTCCAACTGTTGGCCTTGTACGTCCGTGATTTTGGTGAACTTCTTCACCGGCCAGCTTCGTAACCAGGCAATCCACGATTCCAGCGTCAACAGCCACACTCCAGATTTGCGCGCGTCTTTCCCAAATATGAACATCTTGATGAGTCCAAACCAACCGTCGCAGTCGTTATGGGTGTGCGCGACCATCAGACGGTGGAAGACAACCACGTTGTAAATATTGTAGTGCACCAACAACGCACAAAACGCGAACGTGTTCTTGTTCCAGGTTTCTGAGCCACCATCCAGCTGCAAATGAAGCTCCTTCCGGAAGTAGCGCTTGCCCGCGCGACCTTGTGCGGTGTAGTGCAACAAGTTCCACAGTGTCGTGAGCAGCATGTTTGCACCCTTAGCCCCGCTCCAAGGGAGCCCAACGGAAAATAGAAGCAACGAGCCATGAAGTATCGTGAGCTGCAGGTGTAGGGTAAAGAAATGCTGTTTCTTCTCGCTGATGCCCTTAACTTGATGCGGGGCATGCGGAACAACCGTGTTCTGATTTGCCGCGCCGTCCGCCGCTATGGAGTCGATCCGACCGTCGGGGTCAGAACCCTCCTTCCGCCTGAGGTCATAACACGTGCGTTGCAACCTGTGAATGTAGTCGTGTCGCGCGAAACGAGCAGAATAGGCGTCCCAGCGTGCAGGTTCGCGACCCTGTTGTCCAAGAAGCTGAGCCCTCTCTGCACCCAGATCGTCACATGTCGTGCAGATTCCGGACACCTCCACCTTCGCCCTTACCGTTATGTCTCGAGCCTTGAGCAGGTTTTTCACGTATATTTTGAAGGTTTCAGCACATACTGCCCACTGGTCCTCTGTGTCGAACTTATACAAGTCGTACTGCACACCATAATCGATGGGTGGAATTTGGCGCGCACCACTTACCGGCATCCTCTGTGGTGCTCCTTTCAACATATTCGAATCCGCCCACTCGCGGAACACCTCCTCGTGGTAGGAAATCGTCGTCACCACCGCCTTCGCCACAGGGAATGCAGTTGTTGCCGGTAGTTCCCCCTTCTCTTCAAGGATAAGTGCCTTATATCGCCGGTACGAGCTCCTGGGGAGCGCCCACACTGTTCTGAACGCCTCCTCGCAGATCTCCTTTTCGAAAAGCTTCAGGGTGCCAATAACACGCTCTCCAGACTCGCGCTTCACGATCGCTTTGCGCATAGTTGCCATAATGTAAGACTTGAACTCAGTTTGGCCCATGCGCTCCTTAAGGTCCATATTGCCCTTGAATGTGCTGAACAAGAAACTGCAGTTCCGATCGCACCCACAGCTGAAACCGCCCTCGCATAGTCCGGGAATATTGGACTGTGCAATTTGAAGAGTCTTCTGCTTTGACAATCTCCTGCCGCTGGAGTTGCTGCTATTGCTGCTCATCTTGCGAGACGCGTACCGTTGTTATGCTGTTTCATATTTGAACGCTTACCTGATATGAGGGTCCTTGTTTCCTAGAACTTGGGCGGGGTTATGACCTTGACCGCCCAAGTTTTCTAGAACTTGGGCGGGGCGATGAGAGTGACCGCCCAAGTTTTCGAGAACTTGGGCGGGGCG
>LGRX02029956.1:0-27120 GCA_001247695.2 Cymbomonas tetramitiformis
CGCCTCTATTTGTCGCGGGTCCTCTCCTCTTCACATGATGATGATGCGGATGATGGATACTCAGGGGGGGGGTTATTTTTTCCCCACCTGTACGTTCACGTACCCCCTATAATTATATATGGGCGGTTACTCCCGATCTGACAGGGAAATCACACTGTTTCCGTAAAAAAGGGCCCCAAAGGTGGACAGTTCTGGTAGTATCGTGTGCGTCGATGTCACTTTTTCCAGGAAAACCTGTTTCGCTCCTATAAGGGAAACGCAGGACCTTGCAGCTTTTTTTTGAAAAAGCTGCGAACCGTCGGTGTATAATGTTGAGTATAATCGGATCTGTTTGCGACACGACCAAAAAAATACACCTCGCGACACAAAAAAGGCGCTTCCACAGAACAGGCTTGGAAGGGCGGCTGATTTTATTGTGGCAGCCGTCGGCGGCTCCTTTACGTTGGGGGGTACACAGAGAATTAAGGAATGTGTTGCAGAGTTCAACAGCCGCGCAGGCACGGCTGCGAGGATCTACGGGGCTACCTTCGACGTCAAGGACCAATTCTCTAACGTGGACCACGCACTGGCGACTCGGGCGATCACGAACACGGTTGACTTGTGGAGTTCCATGTCACCCGTGCAATCTCTTCTGGTTAATGTGCGGGGGAGACGAGGTGTATCTTTATGGCGGAAAGGGGTCCCGCGATCGACTGCTGTCCGAATCACACGGGCAAAGTTAGTCAAGGGTCTGGTGCTCTCTCTCACACATAACTTTGTCTGGATCGCTGGTGTACTTGTGAGGCAGACCCGGGGGGTGGGGATGGGAGGAAGAGACAGTCCTTCTACTGCGGGTCTTGTATGTGCATACGGTGAGAGAGAATTCTCTGAATCTGTCTACGCTGACAGCAACTTTATTCGTTTCTACCGGCAGGCCGACGATTGTATCGCTTTGGTAATGTTTATATCTGGATCACTACGGGAGTGGCACCGACTCCGGGAATCCTTGAGGCAGTACAGGGATCACACATATATTAATGGTATGCGGGTGCTTATGACAGGAGCTGCGGGGGTGACTTACTGTGACAGTACCGAGCTGGAGTACTGCGGGCTCAAATTCATCTTTGGTAAACGGCGATGCGAGTTCCGACCTCTCACACAGAATGAGAAGAGGGGTGTCACCTCCCTCCGTGAGAGAGCACAGGCCTTCCCCTTTGTGCACTGGACCTCTATGTGCTTGGAGTCCAGAAAATTTGTGACTCTTACTGGTGTCTTGCACAGGATTCTCACCCACTCCTCGAGCACAATCATGGTACGTGCTGCACTTCTACGACTGGAAACCGAGCTCGATCGTGCTGATTATCCCAGACCGTGGCTGAAGAAAGGCCTCACCTCTCTTGCGCGGGGGGATCCCCTCAGCTTCTGGGCCCGGTTCTGTGCAGCCACTAGAGCGCTACGGGCCGATCGGTACACCTCCGTGACAGACTTCTGGAAGCTTGGGGCCCCGTAGTCCGGGGCTGTTCGATTATGATGGTTTCATAGTTCTTTGCCAGTGACACTCTGTGCCAACGTTTATGGTTTTGGTTTTGTTTTTATGTTTGGTTTTATGTTTGGTTTTATTACTGGATTTATTTCTGTGGGCTACCTGCCTACAGCTTGCATTCTTATGATTGGGGTGGCACTCTATTTTCAACTTCTTATCAACTCCGACTCGGGCTGTTCTTACCCCCTGCAGTAAACCTTTCCCCCTGCATATGCCTGAGTCCGTGTATTACGTTATTTTCTCTTGAAAACTCCGACGCGTTCGTAAGACAAAGTGTGATTTTCCGAGGTTGGTTTGTCTCATATTCGACTATCTCTCCGCGAGTTATTGCCTTTGTATTACGTCATAGTTTCTGAAAATTCCTGACGCGTTCGTAAGACACCTCGAAAATTAGTTATCTCTGCCTTTTCTCAATCTTTCTCAGCATATTCAGACGTGGGCCGTCGGCTCTCACGTGCATTACATAGCCGCCAGAAAGGTCTCTGTTGCTCAGAATCCTACTGACGAAGCCTTGCCTTAGTGGAGGAGGGCGAAAGCGCTATAGGAAACCACTAACTTACAGCATGTACAAAGGCAACATTTTTGTATATCAATTATAAACCTGAGTATTATATGTTGGGAGTTTCTGTGTAAAGAGAACCTTTATCAACTGAACTAAACAAGTTATAACTTCGTAGATCTCTTCTATAACGTATCCCATATTGATGGCTTCGTTGACTTCCGGAGTAATCCATGTGCCGATCATCGGGTACTTTGGAAATACTAACTTATCAATTTTTGGGTCTCTATACGGCAACACACCAATGAGTATGTCCTTGGGTGGTCGTATCTTGCATTTAATAATGCCAAAGAAATTGTTGATATCGGTGCTTGTAAACTTTCTGATAATCTTTGGATGACCCTCGGGAAACAATTTATATTTCATAACATAAGGGTACTCTGAATTGACATCTATCTTTCTTATGTGCACATCGGTAGACGGTGAAAAGTATGTTCGTACGATCTGAACCCGACCCCCGTGGTAAGCATCTCGATATACAAGTGGTGAAAGATGCTTTTGCCGTTCTAGAAATATATTTCCTCTGTCCGTCTGTTTGAGTTTCGCCACTTGCTTATCCCAATCACTTTCCCATATGAAGGTAATAGTGTACCCGGCACTTTGTAAGTGTCTAATCTCATTTATAGTTTTTTATTCACTCTTTCAAATGTCAAGCCTGAGTGTCGACCACTTTCATATTGAATGTCGCCTTTGTGAAACACATTCAAATTTCCATGAAACCAATCTCCCAAAAACATAAACACATCTTTGTCTGTTTCGAACCGTCGACCATCGACTGATATACCTAAGTCCTTCAATTTGTAATTTCGATTACCATCCAGGTCACGGTACATTAGAATTCCCTCTTCATTTCCCAAGTAATCGAGCCATTGATTCTCTTTTATTGATGTGTTTTTGGTTTTTGGAGCACACGAGCTGAGGATGGCTACCGTTCTTTCGGGCATATATTTGTTTCTCCACATATTGATAGCCATCTGGGGTTCCGTAAGATAGCTAAATGGATCGAAGTCATTAGAACTGATGTCTAAAAAGATCTCTCTGAATTTTGTCACTGCTTGTCTTAGAATTGCCACATTGGAAGTTCCGTGTTCGACCTTAAAACCATATGTCGATGGCAATTTGTATACCGGTTCTGTCATGAATAAGTTGGAATCAATAAATCGTATACTCTTTATGTTCATGCACATTATATCAGCCCCTGTGTATAAAACACTACCCGGTGCTCTTTTGAGCACATTAATGAAATGTTCAAAGAAAAGTCTGAAGTGCTCTTGTGCACCTCTATGAGCTATGAAGGTGCATTTCTTGTGTTCACATGCCCAATCTGCAAAGTCTTTGATATTCTTGTGATATGTTGGTGTGCTATCATTCAAGTATTGGCTTTCGACACGAGTAACAACTAATTTGTTGCTCTCATCTGCGGTGAGTTCAAAATCAAAGCAAATGATAGTCTCCGGTGATAGAATTGGTCTTGGTTCGACCTTTGTCATGTAGCACGTGTGTTCATAAAGATCGCACACTTGATTGCAATTTAAACAAGCACGGTAGCCACACCGATGTTCTTCGCGAGGATCGAACAATGTGTCACATGTCGTGCATTTGTGTATCCTTGAACATGTCACCAACTTCTTATGGAGGTTATAACAATTTTCATTCATAAACTTTCGATTGCAATCGGTGCAATAATGCCAACATTTATTCCCTTTGCGGTCACGTTCTGCTTTGTCGGCAAATATGCAGGTTTTTGACTTGCATTGTGTGCAATGTGGCTGATATTTATGACAATGGAAAGCCTCGATGTTTGTGATGGGGTCATAATGATGATCATACAAAACAAGATGAAACGAGTCACGATAGCTAGTATACTCGTTTGTTTCGGTGAAGTAAGGTGGATAGTATTGCGGGTTATGACCACCCAGTGCTTCGCTCATACCCCAAACATATATGTTTCGTTTATAGTGTTTTTCTAACACATGGATTTCGGTAATCAAGTTACCTTCATCCTTCAATTTGTTCGGAAACAAAGTATTCCTTAATCGATTGGTATGTTTTGTAAGACTTCCTTTATCGTGCTTAGCATTTTGCTTTGATTTTTTCCATCTCGATACAAGTTGTTTGTCACTTATTGTTTTGTTATTGACCATTTCCTTTAACTTGCGATGTCTATCTAACAGCTCAAGAGACATTATGCCACAATTAGTTTTCGACTTTACCTCCACTGAACATTGTTTGTTCTTCCGCAATTCTTCAATATTTTTTGGAGCTGGGTTACAATTGGAGCCTTTGCCTTCCGAAGCTCTTGCGACATAATGATCGACTTCTACATCCTTTACATAATCAGCCGCCTTTTTAGTAGAACCTTCACCCTTAGGACTTTGCAACATTTCATTAAACTCTTTCAACACTTGTAAACGGTTGAATCCCTTAACCCATTTGCTGGTCGTGTCATCCTCGAAAACAGCCCTCATTGCGATTTGCTCTACCGATCCAAACTTTGCATCATGTGTTGGTAACCGAAAGTTCAGACTATTGCCTTTGTCTTCTCCTTTTCCAAGGCCCGCACCTTTCGACAAAAAAAAGATCAAATGGCACTCTCAGTTTCTCTACATCGGTGTTGTGAATTTTAATGTGTTTCTTTGAACCATCCACCTTATACTTGTCGATTAGAGCGTGTCGTTGTGTTTCTTTGCCAGGCGATTTACCCTTCTTTATCCATTGTTTTCTTGTCACTGTCTCGACTTTCTCCTTCGACTTCCGATAGGCATTCTTGTATTCATTAATGGCTTTCAATCGATCTTCAGGATTCAGATTTATTTTCTCTAAGGCATCCCAATCACTTGTTGAAAGTTTGTGTCTAAGCTCCGATTTGGATTTGGATTTTGGTGGCATACTTATATTAGAGTTAGATTTTATTTTTGCACTTGTGTCGACCGAACTTTCCATTTATATATCTAACTAAAAATTCCTTTAAGTGGATTTTTTCATGTACTTCTGGTGTGCCAAGACATATGCATCGGTGTTATCTGGAAATTTCACACATATATCATGAACCAAGTTAAGAACGTCGATTGGTTTGATTTCGTATTTCTCTAAGGGGTTGTGTGTGACATTTTTACCTTGAAGGATCTTACGAAGTACTTGCTTTCGTTGAATGTGGTGACGATTTTTTTCGTAATGGATTTTGTAATCCCGTCGATTTGATTCATCGGGCTTCTTGTAATATATGGCTACTGCCCGCCGATACTTGTAACAGTATTGAAATCGTATTCAATACTGTTACAAGTATTGAATTTCAATAATTTTTTTCAGGCATCCCCGGTGGTCCACTGGTGCTACCCCGCATATCCGGGCACAATTATGACCAAAATTTAGTTACCATATGCGCCATTGGTCGATATTTCACTTGTAGGCTTCTGAATAAATGCATAATGCCATAGGGGTAGTGATTTTCTTGATTGCCCAATTCACAAAGGTCTGTCAATTGGCATGATATTTTCAATAATTTTTTAGAAACCCACCACACCGCCGAATCACGCGCGTAAGCATGCAAATTGAAGGTATACACGATACCCAATCATGTTTAGGTCATACGGCCCGTTAGCATCTGGTAATTGGTTCCATAAAGATGCGACGAATGCATCCATATATGCCATGTGCATAACCTGATATATTCCAAGCGATCCAACGTGATACAAGTAGATAGCATGCTCGTAATCGTTCCAATGGGTGCCCAAGCACCGTGCATCGCCCAAATATGATTTAAAATGATATTTTGGACTATAACCAGCATTGAACGGGGCCTATACGTTGTCGGGGATGCATGGTTGAGTGTCGAACATGCACTAAGACCTCACAGTCGGCACAGGTGTACGCGTACGCAAGTAGCATGCTAGGAATCACCCCAACGGGCGCCCTAGCGCCATATATCGCAAGGGCGTGATTTGATATGATAATCCGGACTACGAGACGTATCGAGTTGGGCATGGTTGATATTGGAGGTGCACGATTGAGTGTCGGGGACGAGATGCTAGGGCCTGGTAGACTGAGTACCAATACGCATACACAAGTAGCATGCTCGTAATCGTTCCAATGGGTGCCCAAGCACCGTGCATCGCCCAAATATGATTCAAAATGATATTTTTGACTATAACCAGCATTGAACGGGGCCTATACGTTGTCGGGGATGCATCGTTGAGTGTCGAACATGCGCTAAGACCTCACAGTCGGCACAGGTGTACGCGTACGCAAGTAGCATGCTAAGAATCACCCCAACGGGCGCCCTAGCGCCATATATCGCAAGGGCGTGATTTGATATGATAATCCGGACTACGAGACGTATCGAGTTGGGCATGGTTGATATTGGAGGTGCACGATTGAGTCTCGGGGACGAGATGCTAGGGCCTGGTAGACTGAGTACCAATACGCATACACAAGTAGCATGCTCGTAATCGTTCCAATGGGTGCCCAAGCACCGTGCATCGCCCAAATATGATTCAAAATGATATTTTGGACTATAACCAGCATTGAACGGGGCCTATACGTTGTCGGGGATGCATGGTTGAGTGTCGAACATGCGCTAAGACCTCACAGTCGGCACAGGTGTACGCGTACGCAAGTAGCATGCTAGGAATCACCCCAACGGGCGCCCTAGCGCCATATATCGCAAGGGCATGATGTGCCTGGGGCACTACGACAAATGCTCGGAAATATGTTTTTGATTGAACGTGCAAAGGTACACAATTCGGATTTTATAATATACTGGATCAGGGCCAGATTGAGGTACAAACGATAATTCGGTTCCGAGTTCTGAAGGCTAAACACTTCTCAAGTGCTCTACTTATTCACTCGTCACTCAGGTTGCATGGTCAACCACTCGAGAGCCGATGTCACACTTCGGCTCAACGTTCAGTTCCCGATCCGATCTCATTTCTAATTCCGATTCGTCATTCTCGATTCAGATGTTATGCCGACAGACTGACACGATGACTGCCCCACAGTACTGTCATACTACTGTACTGTCATACTGTCATACTGTCATAGCGTCATACTGTCATACTGTCATAACCTTAATATCTGATATTCGATTTCATTGTCTTTTCAACCCCGATGCGAATCTGACCATTCTTCGAGGGTCTGACTGGGTTCCACGATGACACCCCCCACAGTACTGTCATACTACTATAGTGTCATACTGTCATACTGTCATAGTGTCATACTGCCATACCCCGGACATCTGGTATTCATTCTCATCGTGATTTCAAGCCCAATTTCACTGTCATCGTGCCAATCCCAGATTACCCCCGATGACACACATACGGACGCATAGGCATATCGGCTCACGCTGTGCCTCCGGGCACAACTCTCCCCCCCTTAGGAGTGGTCTACCTCCTGGGATCACTCCGCTAAGGTACCCATCTAAGTTCCAGTTCTTAGGTTTTCTGGTTCCTTGCTGTTTCCAGTTCTTAGGTTCTCTGGTCCCTCTTCGAGCATAGTTTGCCTGCCGCTACCATGGCACCACTTTCAAGAAGAAGGGTGCCACTTGGAATCTAAAGCGGGTCTTCAGTGTCGCGGAGGCGTAAATGTCGGGAAAGTTGTCGTAGCAGAAGTGCTGGCACGGGATATACACTCGCAGATCGACCTGCTCCAGTCTGCTGCGGGTGAGGTCCAAGCTGAGCAGTCTCTGGATGAGCACCGGTTGCCCATCTGCACGCACACGGTGTTGAAGTAGTACAGCGTAGCAGGGGCGAGGGTGGTGCTGAGTTCGTCCATATGCAGGTGGGTTTCATGTACTGCGTACCGTACATGCAATAGGTACACACCAGCGGTGGGGGAAGCTGGCGCATCATAGGGCGAAGCCGTAGCGCGTTAGGGAACCGACCTCTGGGGTTTTCCATGAACCAATGTTTTGGCTCCAGGTAGTCAATGATCTGCAATGCTCGTCGTACGATTTTGTCAGCCTGGGGAAGGTCAGGGGGTCCACCAGTGGTGCGCGCTTGACTGTACTGCCTGCAGGGGGGACTTGCCCAAACAACATCGAAGAATCCAAGCGGGTATTGTTTGTAGTCCCATTGCAGGATGTCACACACATGAGTGGGTTGCCAGATATGCCCGGAGTCGAGGGTCACTACTGAAGCGGAGGGGAAGCAATTTAGGAATTCCCTCTCTACTGAGCCAGTACCGCTGAAAAGTACGAGAATCCTGGGCGTGCGGGTTGTTTTTGCCTGTATTGCCAGCAGCTCTGTCACCAGTGCCAACGACCCGTCTTCTACGCGCTCTTGGCGTTCCCACGGCAGGGGGATATCATCTTCCATCTGATCGAGCTGGTCCAGTTCATCGCAGGGATTAGTGATGAGGTGGGCCAGTGTCATTCCGGCTTGAGCGGAGTGGCGGCCACGCTGCTCGCGTCGCCGAGTGGCTTCGTCGCGGACTTGCGCTTCCATCTGCAGTCTCGCTTGCTCGAATTCACGAAGTTGTTGAAGTGGACTTCCGCGTTCAAGCTTGTCACGCGTCCTCCATTGGTCGTGAGCTTTGGAGTAGCCAGTCCAGCGAACCTTCCACTCTTCCACCTCCTTTCCTCGAACAGACCGCACTCGACGTGCAAGGATGCGCTCAACGTGTGCTTCCTTTTGACCGTCCACTACCACTTCTTCAGGTACTGCTAGGTGATCGCGTGCGGCAAAAGCATCTTGACCGCTGGTGTACGGTTTGAGGCGATGTTGAGCGAAGACGTCGTGAATCCGCCAGTGATGAGGGAGGCGTAGGCGGTAGGCTACTGGAGCTCCTCTGTCGGCCTCTGGCATGGTCATCTGTACATCGCTGAAGAAGCGTTCGGTCACAGGAACTGGTCCATGCCAGCGCTTGGTCAGTTTCCTACAGATGGAGCGATCCATCACCTTCTCCGTAAGGTGCTTCGCCTCTATCCAGACCAGATCTCCAACAGCATACTCCCGCTGCCCGTCTCTGCGATCAAACTGTTCGCGCTGTCGCTGTTGAGCCAGCTCCAACCGCTGCCTGGCGTCCCGCAGCTGCGACGAAAATTTCACAGCCACTTCGTGTGCGGTGCCTACTCCCCCAGTTCGTCGTCCAGCGGTGGACTGTGCGGCCTCCAGGAAAAGGTCCAACTGCGACAGCGGCGAGAACCCGAACACCAGTTCAAACGGCGTGAAGCCAGTAGATTCACTCCTGGAGTCATTGATCGCGAACTCCACGTTAGTGGTGAACAGATCCCAGTCTTCCACATTGGCGTCTACAAAGGACCTGAGCATGTCTTCAATAACCCTGTTGCTGTGTTCTGCCTGGCCGTCAGATCGAGGGTTGTACGGTGTGGTACGAGCCACTTTCACACCCATTAGTCTCATGAGTTCCTGCCAGAAAGCATCCTGAAACCGTGGGTCTCGATCAGAGACAATCTTCATAGGCGTGCCATGTAAGCGCCACACCGAGTCAAAGTAGATTCTGGCCACCACAGCTGCGGAGCTGTCGCCGAAGTTCATCGGCACAACGTGGACCATCTTCGTCAGCTTGCAGGTGAAGGCCACGAAAGCATCATTGCCCCTCTCTGATACCGGCAAGCCGGTGACGAAGTCCACCGCGACATCCTGCCATGGCCTGTTCGGGATGCTGTGAGGGTTTAGCAACCCATCCGGGTAAGTTCCCCGCGGCCTCACTGACTGGCACACTGCGCAGGATGCAACCCAAGTGCCCACATCTTCCGCGGCACCACGCCAATAGAAGCGTCGCAGCACCCTCTCCAGAGTCTTGTCTCGCCCAGTGTGGCCTGAGGACAACGACTCATGAGCATGGCGAATCACTACTTCTCGAAGTGGAGAGTCCTCCCCCAGCACCAACTGATATCTCCCTGCTGCGGTTCTCCAAACCACTTCACCCACCAGCCTGAAGTCCTGTAGGCATTGGTGTGGCGCCGCCTTCACTTTCTCTCTTAGTGAACGAAGTGTCCCCTCTCGGGTGTACTCCGCTTTCAACGCGCGCAGGAACTTTGAGTCCGACTGCTGGGAGGCTGCGTCTCTGAAGTCTGCCGCCTCGCCTGTCCTTATCACAGCGGGGGCTGTTCGCGGATGCCTCACGCGTGCTGGTTGTGGTTTGGCGGGAGGGGCGTGTACTATCAGAACAGGCCAGCGGAGGTCGAAGGCTCTCCCATCTGGGTTCTCGAAGAACTGGTTGGGCTCGCCCTTGTCATCGTGAGTAGGGATGACCTCCACAATCTGCATATTGGCCTTTCTGAAAAGTTTGCGCCACGCTGGGAGCTTGGACTGGTGATCTGGTAGAACGAATACTGCTGAGGTGTTCTCTGGGTCTGCCTTCCATTCTGCGATATACTTGTTCAAGATCGCCTCCACAGTAATGCACTTGGAGTTGTATGGAGGGTTACACCAAACCCGAAGGCCCCTCCATTTCTCTGAAAGGCAGTCTGTCCAGAATCTATCCGCTTGTCTGTTGCGGCCGCCAAAGTCACAACAGGCGTCCACATCGAAGGGTCCAAATTTATCGGCGTACTTCGAGGAGTACTCTGCTCGGACACGCCAATTCTGTGAGTCCTCTGGGGGAGCCTGCCGTTTCTGTGGGTGAAGGACTGGGGATGAAGTTAACTGTTGGGGCGCCTGCTGCGGGGTTGGTGAGCTCGTCGGCACCTTCTCAGTGGGCGCCTCTGATGCGTCAGCTCGTGACGTAGGTGTTCGCGTCTTCGGTGACGCCAACTGCGGAGGCGCTGGGGTCGTAGAGGCCTTCCCAGCGCGTGACATACTCCTCGTTATCCTTATCTGGGATGGAGCTCTATCAGGGGGTTTGTGTGGAGCTTTTACCGGCTTCGCGCCATCAGCTGCAGGCCAGTCAGGCATGTCGAAGTCGAGGTGATCCTCCTTCATTCCCTTATAGAGCTTCGGGTTAACGAGAGCGATGGTCTCCCCCATGTCCATGGCCTGTTCCGCCACGGAGAGGGTCTCCACCGCTGAGAGCCAACAGCCAACAGTCTGGGCCCAGTGGGGATGAGCTGCGGGTGGTGAGCTGGAGAAGCATTCAGACTCCAGCGTTGCCAGGGGGTCTTTCGGCAGATCTGAGGTGGGGTCGATCACCCCTGCCTCCTTCAACCCCTCACGCACGTCCTTGTCTTTGAAGTCGGGTCTTCTGGACAGGGCGTCCGGTACCAGCAGCAGCGCTCCTTTGATGTACTCCATTCTCGGGACTCCCACCTCCACCAGATCCATGTACCAGCGTGCCTGTCTGCGGCTAAGCTCCCTGCCAGGTTCCATCAGCCATTCAAGGGGGCGGTGATCACCCCGGATGCGGAAGTTGGTAACGGTGGTACAATGGTGTAGAGCACCTAGCTCACGCTCGCCGGTGTGGTAATTCTGCTCGGCGGCTGAGAACTGGCGGCTCTCGTATGCTATCACGCGCAGTCCAAGACCATCTCCATTGTCTTGCATCAGTACTCCCCCAAGAGCGATGCCGCTAGCATCCGTCTGCACCACGAAAGGTGCCGTGCCGTCTGCGGCGCCCTTGATGTTGGGCAAGGCAAGTACTGGCGCTGAGGTGAGGGCCTTCTTCAGCTCCTCGAAGGCCCACTGCTGCATGGGACCCCACTCCCAGGGCACGTCCGACTTGGTCAACCGGGTGAGAGGCTGAGCGATCTCGGAGAAGCAGTGGATGAACCTGCGGTAATACCCCGCCAGGCCCAAGAACTGCCTGACGTGGGTAACCGTTTCCAGCTCGGGCCAGTCCCTCACTGCAGCCACCTTGTCGTGTTGGGGTCTGCAGCCATCTGCGGAGATACAGTGGCCAAGGAACCGCAAGGATTTCTTCAACAGTTGGCACTTGGACCTCTTGAGGAAGACGCCCTTCTCCCTGCATGTCAGGAGCAGTTGCTTGACGTGCTCGTAGTGCTCTGCGGCGGTGTTGCTGAAGACGACCACATCATCGATGAAGATCCGGACAAATGGGAGATGGCCCAAGGCCCGCTGCATCCGTCGCTGGTACTGAGATGGTGAATTCTGCAGCCCCTGCGGCATGACCAACCACTCATATGACCCCATTTGGGTGGTGAAGGCGGTCTTCTCGACATCCCCTGGTGCCATCGGTACTTGCCAGAAGCCATCCACCGCGTCGAACGAAGAGAAGAACTTCGCACCCTGCATCTCGTCGAACATCATCTGGATGTCTGGGAGAGGATACTTGTCCTTAACTGTCTGGCGGTTGAGGAGCCGGTAATCGATCACCAGTCGCAGCTCCTTGGGGTTCCCCGGTTTAGGGACCATCAGACAGGGAGCTGCATAAGGGCTGGAAGAGGGTCGGATGTAGCCCTTGGACATCAGAGTCTCCACGCGTTCTCGAAGTTGGCGGAGTTCCTCTGCGGACTTCTTGTAGATGCGCTGGCAGGGAGGTCCCTTCTTGCTCAGCTCAGGGTCCAGGTTAATGTTGGCTTCATCTTGGGGGTCATGTCTGAGTCCATCGATGTTCGGTAGGGCAGTCGTCATCTCCTTCTTGTATTCCTCACCCCAGAAGTCCTGAAACTTGAGGGTCCACTCAGGGCTCACTTCTGCATCTTCAGTATCCGCAGCGGGTTCGGCGTTCTCAGAGTCGATAGCCGTGGCTGCAAAGGCAGAAGCAGTATCGTCGGGGGACTTCTCGGCCACCATGAGCCAGGCGGGCTGTATCTCCGGGTCGTCATTGCCGCGTAGCTTCTGCGTCTCCGCATACACCAGGTACTTCTTCAGCTGGGCAGGGGTCAGGAACACCTCATCCACCAATCCCGCGCAGGCCGTGCCCTTCGGAGACCTGTCCCCAGATGCTTTCCCAGGAGAACAGCCTGTGATGGTGACGCGATCCCCAATCTTGCCACTGCGGGACTTCCTGAGGAAGGAGACGGAGCCATTCCCTTCATAGCCCAGAGTGACAGGAGAGTGACTGCGCAGCCACCTTCCGCCGAGGATAACATCCACCTGTATGCCCAGTGGTAGGATCCGGAGGGCAAGAGCGTTCTCCGTATAGGTGCCCGTGGTGGTGTGCGTGTTAAACTTGGCGTACGCGGTGGCGCCAGTGATCTTCACAGATCCATCCGCCAGGGTGACTCGCATCTCGGAGCCGGCTCGTGTTGTGAGGCCACATCGCTTAGCGCTCTGCTCCGAGATGAAGTTGTCAGAGGCCCCCGAGTCAATCAGCACCTTGACCGTGTGCCCTCTGAGGGTTGCGTAGAATACCAGCAGTAGCGGTCCTTCTTCGTCATGTGCCGCTGCAAGGGTACCCTCGATGTCGGTCTTCCACTGAACTCCCCCATCTGTGCGTATGCTTTTGCACTTGAGGTTGGGGAGGAGGTTGTCCGAGGCCTCGCGGCATTCTTCCAACGTTTGCCTACACGCGGCGTAGAACTCCTCATCCAGCAAATCAACATCTTCAGGCGGATGACTGACGAGGTTGTCTGCACTCGCCGTCAGCAGGGTGCCCGCTGAGGTGCATTCGCTCGAGGTGGGGCTGACATGAGTGGTGTCGCTGGTGGTAGGGCTCACATGGGTGGTGTCACTGGTAGTAGGGCTCACATGTGTAGTGCCACTGGTGGTAGGGCTAACATGGGTAGTGCCGCTTACTGTGGGGCTCACGTGGGTAGTGCCGCTTGTCGTGGGGCTCACATGGGTAGC
This sequence comes from Cymbomonas tetramitiformis, assembly GCA_001247695.2. Taxonomy (NCBI): domain Eukaryota; kingdom Viridiplantae; phylum Chlorophyta; class Pyramimonadophyceae; order Pyramimonadales; family Pyramimonadaceae; genus Cymbomonas; species Cymbomonas tetramitiformis. The sequence goes on from LGRX02029956.1 coordinate 13,727, forward strand.
GACACTATTGGTGAGACTGCCATGGGTGAGAGGGTCCTCGTCATGCTGAGGGATGCCAGCAGGGGAGTTGTGGGCGAGCTGGTGGGAGCTCTGGTGGTCAGTTCTCGTCTGAGGGGTCCCAGCTGCTGCCATCTGCTGGGTGAAGCAGAGCGAATTGACCGAGGACTCCTCTTTCATCACCTCAGGGTCTTCAGCGATGGGGTGGCTGTCGAGACAGGGTGGCGCTTCATCCGCTTCATGCGTTCTGACGGTGGTCATCTGCTGGGTGAAGCAAAGCGAACTGGGTGCGGAGGTCTCCTCCGCCTCTGAGCAGTAGGATGAACCCTCGGGGTTTCCTCCCGGAGTGGCCGGCGCGTTATCATGGTGCGAAGATGTAGTCTCTGTTGTGAGCTCGGCCAGCGAGGATGATGGAGGGGATGCTCCCAAGGGGCTGGGACCCAGCTTCCTCATCTTGTACTGGTGTACTGCGTGCAGACTGCACCAGGCGCCAGGTAAACCCACATCTCCCGCTGTCCCAGGTATCGTGCCCACTTCAGTGTCCAGGGTGCAGAGGGATGTCGAAGACCTCGCTGCTGCTCTTCGTGCGCCCTCCTTTTCCCACAGCCTGCTACCTGGGGAAGAGTCTGGGCTCGAAGTGGCGATTGCCTTTTGCTGCTCGGCAGGCGACAGCTCTCTCCAAGCCGCGTAGAGGTCGTGGGAGCTGGCGTTAGAGGATTCGGGGACTTGCTGGCGACCGTCGTGTGAAAGGAGGTGCCACAATGCTATGCGCTGCTGGCCTTCCTTGCGATCTTGAGGTTCGCGGGCAATGCGTATCCTCTCTGCCAGCTGGTTGGCGCGGTTCACGCGTTCCTTTGGCGATCGACTCCCAGAGTGTACGCGGCTGCGGACGCGCTCCGACATTTTGTCCACCAGGTCCTTGGCAGCCTCTGGGGACTTGCGCAGAGCTCTGCGGACCTTCTGCATGGCGACTTCGAGGGGGAGGGAGTACAGATCTCTCTTCCAGTGCCACGCGGTTAGCCTTTTCCGTGGGTCTGCGAGGTTGGACTGATAGATGGGCAGCGGTAGGACAACACGCGGTCGGGGGCGAAGGTCGCGGGGCTCTCCGCGGTTGTTGCCCATAATGGGGGGTCTGTGCCGGGGGACTCGCCGTCCCCTCCGACCCTCGATCCTCGCTTGTGTATAAGCGGGGCCGTCATCAAGAGGTAGTGACGGCTCATCGAAGGGGGTGCTTCCTGCAAGAGGGTGGCTGGACACGTCAGTCATCCCTCGGCGGCGATGGGGCACCAGCTGAGCGGTAGGTGCGTCGCAAGCGGGTCCCAGAGGTGAAGGCCACGCTCTTGGGATGGGGACGTTGGCCCCAAGGGTCTCTGCGTCCTCGGGCGCGTCGGGGTTCCACTGGTTCTGACCGCTTCTCCAGGGCGGAGAGGGTCTGATCATCAGGGCAAGACCTCACTTCCTCGAAGGGCAGGGTCTGGGGCTGGCCGCCGGCCAGTCATTCATCGCTCTCCACCGGGGGAAGGCCGTCACCCTCCACAAGCTCGATGCCCGCAAGGGCCGCCAGGGTCTGGTAGCTCTGCTCGTCCTCACAGGTAGCAAGAGCCAAGACCTCCTCGGAGAACTCCTCTGGGACGCCATCCACCGAGGAGATGTCCTCCTGCTGCTCAATGGCCCAAACGACGGCGGCTACAAACCCAGGGGAGTTCGCCAGTCGAGCGGGTGCATTGGCCCTCCACTCCTTGAGTTTAGCCTCGTCCGTACAGTTACGGACGATGTGCTCCGCAGAGCCGCAAGCGAAGCACCGGCGGACTTTCGGAGCGTCAGGGCGGGAGAGGCCAGGTGGTGGTGGCAAAGGAGTCACTGCCGCGGCGACGGTGGTGGCAGGCCCGTTCTCCAGCATGGCAAGAGCTGGGCGGCTCGAAGAGGGGGTACGCCTGTAGAAGGGGGTGCGAGGTGGTGGGTTAGCGAAGGAAACAGCACGGGGAGGACGGTCTTGAGAGCGCCTCTGAGCCGCCTCCGTGTCAATGTCACTCTCCACCTCCTCAGCAACTTCCCGAATCTTCAACGAGGCGTTGTGGGTGCCTGGGATGTCGTCAGCGACGGCCTTCCTCTCCCACTCTTCTGGTTTGGAGACATCCAAGTGGATGGCTCTCAGGCGCCGCATCACCTTGGGTGCATATTTCAGCCCTCGGCGGTACGTAGAGAGCATCGACAAGTTGGTCATCTCCACGCAATTTGGGACTCTGCCGGCCAAGAAGTTGACGGAGGCCATGCGGGTCTCCAGTCGCGAGAAATACTCCGCCGCGGTCTCGTTCACCGCCTGCTTCAGGGCAATGGCCTCGCCGTGTGCGTTCTCCAGGTAGGCCTGCGTCAGAGAGCACACCGCCAGATCGCTGAAGAACACGTCCAGCTCCCCGTAGCGTTGGTGCCAAGCTTGCTCGGACCCAAAGGTCCCCGCCGCGCGCTCCAAGAACTTTCTCTGCTGGTCTTGAAGAGTGTACTCCTTGAAGCTCCAAAGAAGGCTTGACACACTCGCCTGGTACTCTGATACTGATGGCGTACAACTGGGAGTGGTCAGTGCTTCGATCACGATGGCCTCCTGGAATACCTTCCGCACCATGTGGGAGTAGTGCTCCAACTGCGTCAGGAGGCCCTCCTTGTCGGCCGATTTTGTGTCGGACGCGGAGCGGGGGAACCTGGTGACGCTCTTGACCAGCTTTAGTACCATCTCTTTGGTCTTGTGCTCCAGGCGGACCTCGTCTGGAGATGCTCGCAGGTTAGTGCCCTGCGGCAGACGGACGATGCCTGGAACAAAGGGGGTGGCGCTGGGAGAGAGCACGGGGTTCGCAGCGGCGGCAGAGTGAACGGGGTTCGCGGCAGCGGCAGAATGAACGGGGTTTGCGGCGGCGGAATGGGGAAAACGGGCAGGAGGTGGTGGTCCCGGGGCATGCGCGGGCGGAGGCGCAGGCGCGGGATTTGTGGGGACTGCGGTCGGAGTGGGCGGTAATGTAGGGGCTGATGGTGGTGCGGGGAGTGGGAGAGGTGTATGGAAGGGCAGGGGTGTGGATGGTTGTGCGGCCACCACGCTCATGCTCCGGTACCAATCGGAGTTGCTGACCTCCGACCACGCGGCGAGCCCGTCCTGATCGAAGTTCTGCATCTCCGACTCCCGCGCAGTAGCAGGGATCCACTCCCATACTGGCTGCCCCATGCTGGTAGACCGCACATTGGCCGCGGCTGGGTCCCCCATTGCCATATCCATGACCTCGCGGTCGACCATGAGGACCCAGGTCTCCACACGAGGGTTGGTAAGGGGTAGGGGTGCGTGGTGTAGCCGGCCCCCCATGCGCGCATATGCAGTCAGCGGCGCTCCCAGCAGGTGCATGATCCTGAACAAGATGGCGTCGCCCTGCACCCCAGCCCGGCGGCGTTCGTCCCATGGTAGGGAGACGGTTGCCGCGCCTCGCACCCCAGCTGACTGGTGCACCCACAATGACCCACCATCGTGGGTGACGAAGAGGGCTCTGACCTCTGGGTACTGAGGGTAGGAGGGCTCTGGTGCGGGATCGTCAGGGGGATCCTGAGGTGGATCACTAGGGGGGCCTGGTGGTGGCGAGTCGCTTGGACTGGAGTCTCTGGGCTCTGAGTCGGGATTGCCACCGCCGTGCACCACCGTCTCCATCGACTGCCGCCGGCGGGCCACCATCATGTTATGGGGATTTGGCCGGCCCTGAGTGGGAGGTTCGGCGGGAGCGGTCTCAGCGGCGGTCTGAGGCACTGGAGGGGTTACGCTGGCGACGGCGTCTGCCTCGTGTAGATGGTCCGCCGTCAGGCCCTGTGCGCTGCCCTGAGGGTCGCCTGGTGGGGAGGCTCCTGCCGATGTCGTCGCACCAGGCAGCGCGAGTCCTCTCGAGAGCACCGCGGAGATGTCCAGGGCCTGTACTGCCGCTAGGACTTCTCTGCGAATGTGTTCACTTCGGCTGCTCGCGTCCGAGTCAGAGCCGGACCTGTGGGCGGCCCTCCGCCTGCGCTCAGCCCGTGCCTGCGTGCTTCGGCTGCCTCTGGTCCCCGTGCTGGTGCGGCTGATGTCCGTGCCGGAGTCGGGGTCAGAGTGATCAGGTGCGTGGCTTGGGCCTGGAAGATGCTTGCCATGTGTCGCAGGGCCCGAAGATGCCCTTCGGGAACGCCGACGCCGGCGAGTCTCTGAGGTTGTCGCCACCGCGGGAAGGTGACGCACCAAGAGCTGGGTACCGCCCAAGACGTTCTGCTGAACCCCGCTGTCAAGGGGTACCTGCAGAGGGTCCGGCAGGGCCGCGGCGCCGATGCTGATGAAGTGCTGCAGCGATGAGAGATCCGCGCCTGAGTCATGAAGCGCGGAGGTGGCTGGTGCCAGCTGATGGGGCTGCTGTGGTGCTGCTGCTGCTGCTGTGTTGCTGCTGTAACTGCTGCTGTTGTAACTGCTGCTGTAACTGCTGCTGCATCGGTTCCAGTGGCTGCTGCTGGTACGCGAGCCACTGCTGCTGCTGCTGCTGTAGCTGTTGTTGGAACGGTGTGGGATATGCGCCCACGGGGTGATGGGTTCCCAGTGTGAACGGCACCGGTGATACTCCCCCAGCGAGGGGCGCTGATTGGGGCAATACCCAATTGACGCCGTTCCATACAGCCTGTGCGGGGGTGCCATCCGGCATAGTATAAGGGCGGGGCACCGCTGTGTAGGGCATGGTGGTGCCCGGATGTGGAATGGGGTGAGCGGAAGCGTAAGCGGCGGGCGATGGGAAGGTGAGGGGCGAGAACAATGGGGGGCGTGACGGCTCTGCACTGCCCCCCATGCTGGGAAAGGACTCTGATATATGTTGCGACATACTGGCTGCTGAGCTGATCAGATCGCACGCTGGGTGTGGCAAAAGCCACAGGTGAGCAGAAGGTAGGAAGTGCTCGCCTTTATTTATTCAGTGTCGCTTTCGTGAGGGGGGGAAGGAGGAGGTGAAGGTGTAGGGCTGACTTCTGGAGACGGTGGAGCGTCGGCCAAGGTTTCACCAGGAAGCACCGGTATTGCTGGGTGGTAAGGGTCCGGGTAGTTGAAGACGAAAACCGTGAACCCCTGGTCGTACCACTCACGGTAGTGGCGCGCTGGTGGGATAGCCAGGGTGTATGCTGTCCAGGCGCTCAGTTGTCTTCCACCTCGTCGTCTGAAGAGGAGGGTGAAGGTGGGAGGGGGCCCTCTGGGGAGTTATCGAAGGCTCCTGCTGGTGGGAAGGTGGGGTCTGGTTGAAATAACCACTTGAGGGGTCCCTGTTTCCACCACTCTCTTCTGTGCTGTTGTGGGGAAACTGCCATACACTGGCGTACTCAAAATTTCGCCAGGGCTCCGCGACACAGATTTCAAGTGCCTATGTATGCAGGCAGGGGTCAAGGAACTACAACCAGAAAGCTCAGCAAGGTCCCAGAAGGTAACCGGACTTCGTACACTCCCAAAATATTCCAGCCAGAGGGTAAACCAGAGGTGTCCAGAAACTGTCCAGGAGGAACTGTCCAGAAGCCACTAAAAGCGCTGTTTTGAGGGGCTTTCCCAACTGCTGGTGGCCGTGAGGGCGGTATTGAGGGGTTCTAGGGTGTCCTATGGGGTCTGGGGAAGGAGTTTTTGGTGGTGGGGGCTACTGTGGAAGGTTTTGGGGTAGGCTGAAAACGGGCTAAAACGGCTATTTTGGGCTGTTTTTGGCTGTTTTTCGCCTTTTTAAGGCTCTAGAAAGTGAGTTATGAGGTTTTCCTGGCTACTATAAACCGGGGAAACCCTTTAGGGTGCTCCCTGACGGTTGTTTGTAGCCTGGGGCAGACTTGGAGTTTAAGATCGGAAAACGAATGTTGACTTTTCTGAGCCTGGTTGGGCCCCCACTGTTAAGGGAACGTTATACTGATGTTTTGTGACTTTTGGGAGCAGTATATGGATTCCTTCTTTGAAAAAAAATGGCTTTTCTGACGTAAAAGTAGCGCAAAGTTTCCCAAAAGTACGAGTCTCCCCCCGCAGTATAACGGAAGTTACGGTAACGCCGTGGTTGAACGCGCGGAGGTGTTCAAGTAACGCTCATTGATACCAATTGTGCCTGCGGCACTACGACAAATGCTCGGAAATATGTTTTTGATTGAACGTGCAAAGGTACACAATTCGGATTTTATAATATACTGGATCAGGGCCAGATTGAGGTACAAACGATAATTCGGTTCCGAGTTCTGAAGGCTAAACACTTCTCAAGTGCTCTACTTATTCACTCGTCACTCAGGTTGCAGGGTCAACCACTCGAGAGCCGATGTCACACTTTGGCTCAACGTTCAGTTCCCGATCCGATCTCATTTCTAATTCCGATTCGTCATTCTCGATTCAGATGTTATGCCGACAGGCTGACACGATGACTGCCCCACAGTACTGTCATACTACTGTACTGTCATACTGTCATACTGTCATAGCGTCATACTGTCATACTGTCATAACCTTAATATCTGATATTCGATTTCATTGTCTTTTCAACCCCGATGCGAATCTGACCATTCTTCGAGGGTCTGACTGAGTTCCACGATGACACCCCCCACAGTACTGTCATACTACTATAGTGTCATACTGTCATAGTGTCATACTGTCATAGTGTCATACTGTCATACCCCGGACATCTGGTATTCATTCTCATCGTGATTTCAAGCCCAATTTCACTGTCATCGTGCCAATCCCAGATTACCCCCGATGACACACATACGGACGCATAGGCATATCGGCTCACGCTGTGCCTCCGGGCACACATGATTTGATATGATAATTCGGACTACGAGACGTATCGAGTTGGGCATGGTTGATATTGGAGGTGCACGATTGAGTGTCGGGGACGAGATGCTAGGGCCTGATAGACTGAATACCAGTACGCATACACAAGTAGCATGCCCGTAATCAATCCAACGGGTGCCCAAGCGCCGTGCATCGCCCAAATATGATTCAAAATAGTATATCCGACTACGAGAAACTAATTTTGTAGCATCATGCAGCGGGAAATAATTTTGGGAGAATTTAGCGTGTGAGTGGGTCTAGCAGATGAGCTGTAATTGATCCTGGCTGGACTTTTGGGTGTTTGCCTCCATTAATATGCCGGATATTCATATTAGGGTGTCCTGTGAGACACATGGATGGAATATAACACTTTATAGGTCACATGGTTCCAAGTATCGAGGAAGTTATGGCTGGTTTGGGTTTGGGTTTGGGTGCGGGTGGAAATGGCATATTTCGGCGCTTACATGCCACCACACCTGACAATATGAATGACACCATTACTGCATCCTATGACTATGGATAGGCCATGAGCAATTAACCTGACCAAGTATACATATATATCGAATTTTAGAAGGCTTCGTGGCCATCATACCATGACTTAAGTGCTTATGGCACACGTTTGCGCGGAGGCAATTCAATAATTTTCGTCCTTAACCCCTAAGCCGGTGTTTTTCCCCAGCACTTTGGGACATTCCACCCTTTTGCGAATATATGGTTCGTTGATAGTCCGATTTAACTTTTAAAGACACTTTCGAAAACGCCTCTTCAAGGCGCAATGCACTAGCACGACCTTATCTGGTAAAGCTCAAGTTCCGTGATATTACTTCGTACAATAACATTAAAACCCCAGTTCGACAAAGTTCCAATTTGCAACCTAAGCCAAACCCTAATATTAACCCCCCACAACGGCACAAGCACTTGACGATGTATCATACATGTAGCAAACCCTAATTGGGGTAATTGATAGGGTAAAGGGCCATTATATGTTATATCAACACGTGTCAGTTATTGATACATTATTCGACCTTAATTTCTTTAAGTAATGCTTTAAATCCGGAAGTATGAAGCACACGAATGGATGCGCATGAATCGGAGCTTTTCAGAACTGTTTTCAAATATCAATTTGAGTGTCAAATGGCGCCACAAAGTATGTTTGCGTCCCGAAAAGCGCTTGGGTCAGAAATGACCCAAACACCGGCTTAGGGGTTAAAAAAGGCGAATTTCGTATTTTTGGCGGGTGTGGGTCATGTTCCATCACCGAGCGGGCCCTAATTCATATCAATAACGCAAGTGACTTGCTAGATATCTTCAATACTATCCAATATCGAAACATGATGGTTGGTTTGAACTCCAAGGCCTCGCATGAGGGTCTCTCAAGGGTTCTAATGTTCAATACTTGTAACAGTATTGAGCAAAATAATTTATTTTCTGGCATTTTACCCCCCGAAAGCGCGCTCAAAGTAGACCACCTTAAACTTGATGATTGCATATATGCATGTTTTCAGAAATTCAAAAGGGTCATAAATGAATTTTTAAAGATGTGCTTTGACCTATATGACCAAGTTTAATGCCGGTTACATCCGTTTTGCTTCGATACTTGTAACAGTATTGAAACACCGGGTAGTAGCCATATAAGTTCCCGTTAACCCCTAAGCCGGTGTTTGGGTCATTTCTGACCCAAGCGCTTTTCGGGACGCAAACATACTTTGTGGCGCCATTTGACACTCAAATTGATATTTGAAAACAGTTCTGAAAAGCTCCGATTCATGCGCATCCATTCGTGTGCTTCATACTTCCGGATTTAAAGCATTGCTTAAAGAAATTAAGGTCGAATAATGTATCAATAACTGACACGTGTTGATATAACATATAATGGCCCTTTACCCTATCAATTACCCCAATTAGGGTTTGCTACATGTATGATACATCGTCAAGTGCTTGTGCCGTTGTGGGGGGTTAATATTAGGGTTTGGCTTAGGTTGCAAATTGGAACTTTGTCGAACTGGGGTTTTAATGTTATTGTACGAAGTAATATCACGGAACTTGAGCTTTACCAGATAAGGTCGTGCTAGTGCATTGCGCCTTGAAGAGGTGTTTTCGAAAGTGTCTTTAAAAGTTAAATCGGACTATCAACGAACCATATATTCGCAAAAGGGTGGAATGTCCCAAAGTGCTGGGGAAAAACACCGGCTTAGGGGTTAATAGACTCAACCTTAAGCAACATTACAAATGTGTCTATAATATATAACGAAGTAATTCTTTAAATCAAACGCTCAAACCACGTATGCATTTCAAGGTATGGCTTACGCGAGGTCGACTTTACACAAAACTTCGGAAAATATTTTTATTCGATAAACATGTCGCTTAAACCAATCTAAACATATTGCGCGCTCTGGGTATACAATTGACCCAGACATTGAAAAGTTATGGCCGATACCGCTCGGTTACCTCCCATACTTAACCATACTTAAGAGCACACTTCAATCGCATTTATCTCACGATCTAGAAAATCGGAAGTTTTGTGTAAAGTCGACCTCGCGTAAGCCATACCTTGATTTGGGTCGGCGGTCTATGGTCTATGGTTTATAGGAAAAGTATTAATTTTCTCTTACATATCAAGGTATGTCTTACGCAAGGTCGACTTTACACAAAACTTCCGAAAATATTTTTATTCGATAAACATGTCGCTCAAAGCAATCTAAACATATTGCGTACTCCGGGTATGAAATTGACCCAGGCATTGAAAAGTTATGGTCGATACCGCTCAGTTATCTCCCATACTTAACCATACATAAGCGGAAACTTAAATCGCTTATATCTCACGATCTAGAAAATCAGAAGTTTTGTGTAAAGTCGACCTCGCGTAAGACATACCTTGATATTGTGAGTATACAAAGTGATTAGTCAACCTTAGGTGCTCCATACAAGCGGAATGATCATGAATATATTCTATATTGTTGCAACATGTCTCACACGTTACATGATGACATAACGAACATATTTTTGTGTTGAAGAATAATGTTTTAGAATCAAATCCCTCTTCGTCCGGTGCACACTTTACCTCAATTCCTCTCATGACAAATTCATCATTACATACATCACACGAGGTTTCCATCTCTTGATCTTCGCACATCTCTTTCATCTCCTCCAACACATCTTGATATTTCTCTTTATGGTCTTGGAGTTCCATGGTATATACCATATTGTAAATCATCTCTTGAATATCCATAGGCAAATGAGAGAAAGTAGTAGTAGTCATATTGTACTTTGTCTCGTTTGTTCTACCTTACACATTAGTGGTCTTTATGTGGATTATTTGAAAACTTTTTTAACAAACCATAGACCATAGACCATAGACCACCGACCACTGAGTCATATAGGGACATTTATTTTCTTACCGTATCTTATATTCACTTATGCCGATTAAGGGACAGAAGATCCAAGACCCCGTTGTTCTCGAAAGATTAGCAAGAATGAGAGAGAAAGCTATCGAAGCGAGACGCAAAAAGGCTCAAGAGAAACAAGATATCAAGATGGCTGAGCAGCTTAAAGAGAAGGAGAAAGTGACGGAAGCCCAAGAAAAGATCAAACAAGCGACCTCAAAACGTACAACAACCGAACCTGAAGATCACGAGCCTGAATTTAAAGAGGAACCCGAGAAAGTATACATGAAGAAGCCAAAGACTTCGAAACCGAAAAAGAAACAAGTAGTTATCGTTGAATCTGATAGCTCTGACTCGGAAGAAGAACCGGAGGTGATTGTTAGAAAGTCTACTAGACGACAACAAAGCCGAGTTGCATCGGAATCGCCACCACCTCGCAAGAAAGACGCTGAGATGGAACCGGGATATGAGAAAGGTTACTCAAGTCTATTTCTATCATTATAGTATATGCAGTTCCAAAGACTGAAAGATAAATCATATGATATTCAAGTGCCAAAGAGTTCAGCGTTTCCAATTGACACACCCGATGATTTTATTCAATTGCACGGGGTTATCTTGGCCTGTGCGAAACGCGGCACTGGGAAGAGCTGTAGTCTTACACACCTACTTCGATTGATGAAACAAAACAATGCTTTAGACAGACTTATTCTTGTATCACCAACTTATCACAACAATATGTATTACTATAATGACTTGCCACTCGATCAATCAGATGTATTAGAGCCTACTGTCGATGTTCCAAATCAAATTGAAGGCATCCTTGATACCGAAGCTCAAGAGTACGATGAATATCAAGAGAAAATGGAACGGTATAAGAAGCTTACGAAGATGTTAAACAACCACAACATCAGTGTGTATGAGATTCCCGGTGAATTGATGTTGGAATTTGGCGATGAGAATGGAAACATCCTTGCTCCCTACCACAAGTATAACGGTAAACGACCGGTGATTGCTGCCTTCTTTGATGACACCCAGGACACCGATCTGATGAGACCATCGAGTAAGCTAAGCAATATGGTTATCAAACATAGACATCTTGGGAAACTAAAGGACGGTGCATTGGGTATTTCATTGTTGTTCGATTCGCAACCCAGAATTACACGAGTTCGAGCGGCGGGTTGCTAAAATCAATAAGAGGTAATCTTACACATATGTTAGTCTTCCGAAATAAGAATACAAAAGAGATTGATAAAATAGGGGAGGAGGTCGGAGGGGAGATTCCAATCGAGGAATTCAACTCGGTATACAATCAGGCTATACAAGAGCCTCATGATTTCCTGTTTATTGACCTGCATCGGAAACCGAGTCGTGTTTCAATGTTTCGCCGAAATTTTAACGAGTGGATTGTACCCTATACACAAAAGGCTACAACCAGCAATATGTAATACATATTTTACATAAACCGTCGACCGTCGACTGAAGACTTGCTTGGGTTGTGGTCTATGGTCTATGGTTTGTTACACATAATGTGGTGTATCATATATTGGATCTACCACAGGCTTCCGATGATCATACGACTTAAAGCATATCACACAGTACCTATTACCTCGAAAGTCATCTAGTATCACTTCATGAGGTAACCTACCATCCATCTTCAAGATTTTATTGTGATAGTCGTAATCTCCAATGACATTGTCATTTTTGTCGTAACATCTCAAGGCAGCTCCGGTGTAATCTCCAAGAGCCAATGCATATTGAAAGCTCACATCATCTTTGTCTACATGCTTTCTCACATAGTGGTCTCCGGTTGTCATCTTAGAATAGTTTACAACATACTCTCCCTCCGCAAAATCTTTGTCGACCATGCTTATTAATTCATTTGACAATCTCCATAAGTGTTGTTTCCATTTTGGGAGTTTTCGGTCCTCAACCGGTGTCACACATACACCTTTTCCTTTCTTGGATGAGATATTGTGAGGTGTGTGAAAGCCACCACTGCCCAATGCTCCCGTCGTGTGCCCAAGTAAAAATGCCCATTCTAGATTGAATCTAAGTTTTTTGGTCTTATCTCTATATTGCTTATCCATATTGACATTATCGAGAATCTCTTCAATATTTTTCATGAGATCTCTTGCCTTTTCATCCTCGCTTACCAATGTCGAGGTCACTTGCTCTTCAACGATTATATGCTCTTTATCACATCGGACAGCGGTTGGTATCTTTTCATGGCATTGCCAGTATTTTCTAGGATCCTCGTCAAAGTGGAAATAGGTCCGATGACAAGACCTGAAGTACTGATCTTTAGTAATGGTCCAAGTCTCCCAAGTAGACTTGTTCTCCGACCAATATAAGTGTTTGCGATCACGATGAGCACTAAGATAAGTGTTGTCTTTTACGTTATGTATATATACATATCTCATCGGCTTCCGTCCAATTTCGACATCGGTCACCACCTTTACTTTGATGTCTTCGTCGCTTTTCCAAAGAAGATAGTTAGGCATAATTGCAATAGCGAGTATTCAAGTTAGTATGTTGTTTGTTCTACCTCAAGTATTATTGGTCTTTAAGTGGATTATTTCGGTATATGGTCTATGGTCTACAGTTTCTATAAAGATATTATATACAAATGAGAGTATTAGAATTATTCTGCGGTACATCTTCAGTTGGTAAAGCATTGAGACATATATATACTGATATTGATATAATCTCTCTTGACATTCATCATAAATATAATCCTACACATGCTGTAGACATACTTCAATGGAATTATAGGATGTATCCCGAAAGACACTTTGACATAATTTGGGGATCACCTCCCTGTGTAGAATATTCTAAAGCAAAACGCAAAGGAGTAAGAAATCTTGAATTGGCTGATAACATAGTAAAGAGAACATTAGAGATCATAGAATACTATAAACCTACTTATTGGTATATAGAGAATCCTTCAGACGGAGGATTGCTTAAACATCGAGAGATAATGAAAGATATCAATAAATATATGTATACATGTTCTTATTGCATGTATGGAAAGAAGTATAGAAAACAGACTAATATATGGACTAATAAACCTAATGTATACTTAAAGAACTGTAGTAGAGAGACTCCTTGTATACATAAGCAAATACATGGAAGACATATGAAGACTGCTCAAAGAACTCAATCCTCATGTGCCTCTCATAGCACGGGACAATCTTTAGAGGATG
>LGRX02029957.1:0-19848 GCA_001247695.2 Cymbomonas tetramitiformis
GACCATAAGGCTTGTGTCGCCTCGTTTTTTGGCGCTGACAAACGGGGCACTCCCGAATGTACTTGATAGCTGCCGTTGTCATTCCTGGCCAATAATACCGGCTACGCAGAAGATGAAGCATGCGATTTTTGCCTACATGACCAGAAATAGTGGCTGAGTGGCACTCATGAAGGAGAATGTGGCGAAGTTGTGTGATCTCACCGTCATCTGTGGGAACTTTAGCTGTTGGTGGAATGTACAGCTGTCTGCCATATATGGTCTTACGATAGATCAATCCCTGAATGAGCTCGAAGCTGTAGCTGCTGACTGACTGTGATGAAGTCGATGATGTCAGCTTAGCCAAAATAGTCTGTGCAAATGTGTCACGATCATATTCGGATATAATGATGTCGTGTAGCTGATGAGCTGATGAAGAAGATAAAAGAGCAATGAATGTAGGATCTGCGGATGGAATGACCTCGCTGATGTCCAAATGATGAAGACAATCAGTAAGTTCAAAAAGTGCAGAGATACGCGTGAGTGCGTCTGCAACCTTATTCTTCTCGCCAGCAATGTGCTCTATACGGAAGTTGTATTCAGAGAGCTCATCCAACCACCGTGCCTGTTTGGGGCTCAGTGTGGATTTGGTCTGGAAATAAACCAGTGGCTGATGCTCTGAGCGTACAATAGTCTCAGGAGCTCCCAACAAGATGTGGCGAAAGAATCGGAAGCCTTCCACAATGGCAAATAGCTCGATCTCAGGAATAGGCCAACGTTTCTGTGTATCGGATAGAGTGACGCTGTGATAGCCGCATGGCTTCATACCTTTTCCTTGATCCTGGAGTAATACTTGGCCAACGTGTGTGCCTGATCCATCGACCTCCAAAATAGATGGCAGTTTCTGATCTGGAAGCTGTAATACTGGAGCGTTACAGATGGCACTTTTGAGGTTATCAAATGCCTGCTGCTGCTCAGTTTCCCAGACAAACTCTACATTATCTTTAAGGAGACGATTGAGAGGTTCGGCAACTTTGGAGAATTTTGGTATGAATCTCCTAAATTGACCAACCATGCCCAAGAATGACCGAAGGGATGACTTGCCATCTTTAGCCATACGGCGTAGAGGCTGCTTTCCAACGGTAGGACCATAAGACACTGGAGGTTGAATTGCCATGACTGCTCTGATCCTGTCTTCGATGATGGATAGGCCTGCTTCAGATATGTGATGTCCGATAAAATCTATAGATTTGACGAACAACTCCACCTTGGAAGGCCTGATGAAAAACTGATGATCTCTGCAACGCTGGAGGAACTGTCGAACATGCTTCACATGACTGTCAAAATCTGGACTGTATACGATAGTGTCGTCCATGAATATGACAAGGAACTGGTCGATGAAGTCGAAAAATGCCCGATTTCCTACACGAAGTGCTGTTGCAGGAGCATTGGTCAATCCGAAAGGCATAACTGTCCATTCATAAGAACCGTATCTGGTGCGAATAGCAGTTTTATGTATATCATCCGGATGAATGGGGATTTGGTGAAAGAACTGGTTGAAATCAAATCTACTGAACCATCTTGATCCCTTCAACTGCTCTAGTAGGGTGTCATGTGGTGGTAGTGGATACGTGTCCTTGACGGTGATGTTATTCAGGGCACGATAATCACAACACATCCTCCACTTTCCCCCTGGCTTAGGAGCGAAAATGATTGGGCATCCATATGGCGATGATGATGGACGAAGGATACCCAACTCGACATATTTGATGATTTGCCGTTTGAGTTCCTCCATCATGGGTGCTGGAATGGTGCGTACTGGCTGTGAAGGAGGCTTATGTCCAGGTTCGATGTCAATTCTATGATATCCACCTTCAAACCGCTCTGGCCTATGACCAGCCGGAAGATCCTCTTGGAAAACGTCTGAAAAGTCTTCTCTCACTTGATCACGTGCTGCTGTGACCTCGGGGTCTTCCATTGTGGTGTCTGAGTCTGATGCTGCAAAGACCAATTCACCATCGACCTCGGAGAGAAAAAAGAGATATGCTACGGCTTCTTCAGCCGAACCACTGGATCGAATGCGACGGAGATGTTTCCTCATAGTGGTGGCACTGACCAATTCCATTTCAGGAAGGCCATCTGAGTCTGGAGTCTGCTCAACTCTGGACAATACTGTGCGAATACTGGAGCCTGATGAATGCTTCCTAGTGATCGTCAGATTTTTGGTCTGAAAGTCAATATGTGGATTCCTCCTCTCCAACCAATCTTGACCCAGAATGACAGTGAATGGTTTCATGTCAATGATGTAGAGATCTACTGAATCCTTATACTTGCCCAGTGTGAATGTAGCATTGGGAAGATAGGATGTGCATGGTAGTTGGCTTCCTCCAGCCAATCCCACTGAAAATGATGAAGAATCTGTGGGAGCTATACCAAGCTGAGCAGCGAACTGTCTGGCGATGAAAGACGATGTGGCTCCTGGATCTACCAAAATGTGAGTACTCTGTCCATAAACTTTCCCTTTATACAACAACAGCTTCTTCTGTGATTTCAGCTGTGCTGTTTGAGACTGCATCTGTGCGATGTTTTCTGTGGGATTATCCATCTGCTGAAACTGTAGTGTCAATCTGGATAGGACTTCCTCTGAAATACTCTCAATCTGGCCACTTGCTTCAGTGGCACTTTCTGGCTGATCTACCCTCGGGGTGCTCTCATCACCGGTACCTGCGCAGTACCCTGAGAGTTTCCCTGAGGAGCTGGAGCTGATGGAACTGGATCTGGAGTTGCAACTGCTGCATTGATGCTGTGCTGACTCTTCAGTTCCTTGACCAAGGTGTTGATCGTGTTAATGAGTTTGTTAGACCCATCTTTTGCACCCTGATTCTTCTGTGGCTGTCTCTGATTCTGAAAAGGATTCTGAGCTGGTGGCTTGCCTTTGATCTGCTTTCCATCATTGGTAGTGGTGGCCCAACAATCCTTCTCGATGTGACCTGGTCGATCACAACGATGGCAAGTCTTATTCTGATTCTGTTTCTGTGATTGTCCTTTTCCTTTTCCTTTTCCCTTGCCTTTGCTACTTTTTCCTTTGTTCCGATTCTGATTGGAGTTCTGGCTGCCACTCTGATTCCAATTCCGATTTCTGTTGGATCTGTCATATGGCTTCTGGCCACGTCCTCTGGCCTTATCCTTCTTGGCTGGACCTCCAGATGACTGCTCCTTCTGACCCCGATAGTGAAGGGTTTCTGATTGCTTTGAGTGAATGACGTAGTTCAAATCAAGCAATATCTGTGTGGTTAGTGACCACGACATATTATTCCTTTCTGTTTCTGTCAGGAATCGTAAATGAAATTGTCTGCGAAGTTCCGGATCTACGCTGTTGACGAATCTGTCCTTTATCAACACATCTTCCAGTTCAACTGCTGCCAGTGCAGCCAGTGAAGTGAATGTGCGTAGGTAATCTGAAAAAGTCTGGTTTTCCTGTTTCAGTGACATTAGGTGTTTTTTAGCCACTGATCTTTTATGGGGGTTACCAAACTGTCTGAGGAAAATCCCTCTGATTCCTGCAAATGTGGCATCTGGTTGATTTGCCACGACCTGGAAATAGTGTCTGTCATTATTCTGTATGAGAGTAAGAAACACTGTGATCAAATCCTTATCATTGACACCTGGATAAGTGAACTGGAAATATCTGTCCACTGTTTCCAACCAGACCTCTGCGTCCTGTCCTGATTTGAATTCCCTAGGTGGTGCCATTTTCACCTTGGGAACCAAACTGGGTGGAGCTGGTGGAGCTGGTGCTGGTACTGTATCTGCATCTGGATCTACAAAGACCATCGGAGGACTGTATGCTGTATACTCTGCTTCTGGTGCCTGAGGCTCATTGGCAGGATCCTTGTACCGGCTCATATCTGGTTTCATGCGACTGACATTGTCATAATAGCCTATGTGGTCATATCTGGTTAGTGTATCGGCATAACCAGCAATCCACTTTGGAACCTTAAACCGACTGTATGCATCGTATGAACCAAGAATGTCGAAAAACCAAGTCGAATGATCTGGGTTGATATCAGGAATCTCATGCTCTTCCTCTTCGATAGTAACCATCTAAAAACAAAACACAGCACAAAAAATACCTTCAGCTAATTGTCTAACTGAGTGTGTGTGATTTATATGTTATATATGGTATATCGGTATGTTATGATGAGGTTATGCATGTACATATATCCACCTTCTTCCCCCCTCAAGGAAGTGTGTGATACAGTGGCAGTTGTCAATTGCCAATACCTCATTCAGCATGCATTCCTTATAGGAATCAGCTGTTACAGTTTTAGGGTTGCAGCCCTACAGTCCTTGGGTTGTAGCCCTGCAGTTTTTGGGTTGTTGCCTACAGTTTTAGGGTTGTTGCCCATAGTATTATCATGTCTATGATGATTTAGCATGATATAATAATGCCAAAAAACGAAGTTTTACGAAATAATGGCGGCATTTTAGGGCATGTGTGGTTACAGTGGCCCTATTACCCAATACAGTGATTAGGGTGTTACATGATATCAGTAACCCTAATACAGGTAAAAAATAAGCAGTATAACGTTTTTGCAAAGATTTTTAAGCAAAACTGCATTCAATACCTAAGTGAATGTTAAGTGATTTTCAGAGGGTACGTTACACCCCTGACACACACATTCAAATATTAGGGTGTTACAGGGTGTTACACGTGTTATGTCTTTCAGGGATTGTTATTTGATAGATAAATATCCATTATAGCAAAAAAAATCAATCCCGAATTTGCAAAAGATTACACGTATTGTATTTTGACCGATTTTTCGTTACAGCCAATATGTTCACCCCTATATATTACACACCTAATATCTAGGGTGTTACACGAGATATGACTATTGTCATTATGATTTTCTCATACCTCAATAGGTATAAAATCATATTATCAAATAAAATAGGGTCCGATTTTCAATTTTCAAATCTATCGCAAACGGATTTTACCCATTTTGGCCGTTTTTGGCTATATGTATATATATATATATATATACATATCTCTGTGTGTGTGTGGACTGCAAAGTACAGAAGCACTGCAAATCACTTCACCTTTGCACATGACAAATTTCATGGCATAAAAGTGAATTATTCTACATATCAACATCTGAGGTTGATCACATTTCTGGGTTTTACTGATTGAAACCCATGGAGGCAAATGTACTCTCTGGTGATATTTAAGATATATCAACTGTAAATGAATTCACAGTTGTGTCAGATCCTAAGATATATTTGGATGTATACAACGAAATACATCAAAATTCAAATACATCTGGACACTGCTAGATGTAATCTGAGCAGTTTTTACACAACACATTGTTTGTGTATATGTACGTCCACAACCACCTTTTGTCAATTCATGTATGTTTGCTGATCTGAGTTGGTACATGCATGTGAAGTGATCATCTGTATCAACTGTCAGAATGCAATGTAGATATTGATGTTGCTCCAGCGATAGTGTGTGGAATGACGAGTGGACTGCACCCAACAGTTACCAGCTGTTTAATGGGTGCAGTATCTTGCCTTCGGGTCTGGAGATAACTCCATCCAGCCCTTCAGCATGGTGTCTTATCCTGTTTACCATTACTATCACCATCGCTGACACTTTCCACGCACATGTGTTTGGAAAGTGGTATCCACATTACTATATACAGTATAATTGATATATTCACTTTGAGTCAGTGAATCTCAACATGTATAATGAATGCTAGTGTTTGTGCAGTGTATAGTACTGCTGATTAGTACTAGTGTGTGTGTGTGTGTGTTTACTTACACACACTTTGCAAGATCTTTATGGATATCACAATATCCTAACAACCTATCATGCAGATTGTCAGCATACCACGTACTGATTATATCTAACATGATATATATAGTTTAAGGATTGTTGTAATTCCATGATAATCTCATTACGTGATGAGTTGCTGATAGATGCTGATTTTACATGAGGCTCAGGTGAGCATTCCTTCAAGTAATCCACCATAGAATGTACATGTTACCTGGAGAGCATCTCGGCTCCACCAGGGCACGACAAACTAATTATGGTGTTTAGATTACTGTCAGGCACCCTTTGCAACATGGATTCGAATATAGCATTCACTGCAATATGCTTATGCTCTATGTACTACAGCTGTTATCGTGATCAAGCTGTAGTATATAAAAGTATGTAACATTTACAATATTGCAATCATTCAGCATAAGATGTGTGCATGATATAGAAGTATATGCACTGTGTATTAATGATTGCTGTAAGTGAAATGAGTGTATGTGTGTGTGTGCTGATCTGCACACACATATTGTGCACAGATCATTGTGCTGCTGATAAGTATAATGCTGATGATCAAAAGTATTTGTGTGGTCATCAGAACATTGGAATCTGCTGCATGGTATAGTTGCATGGTATAATGATGCATGGTACATCTTGCTGCATGCACTTGGTATATACTGAATGGATAGTATATGCTGCAAGTGTGCGTGTGTGTGTGTGTGATATGGCTACACACACAACATATAGTACACAGACATGTGATTGCACAGCGTCCATATTTATCTGATCTCATCTACTTATATGTGTGTGTGTGTGTGGCTACACACACAGCATATGGTACACACCCATATGATTGCAAACTTGTATGTAAATCTGCCAGTGAATGGATAAACATCATCTCTTATGTGCAAGCATCACAGATTTTAAGTAGCATGCTGCATATATGTATACCATCATCGCGCATCATCTGTTCATGATGAATCTAGCAGGTGTATGTATATCCTGTCAAGCAAAATCATCATGCGCGCGTAGACGAGTGATTTTTGCAACCATTTGAAATAACGAGATTTTGATGCGTACACTGCACTGAAAATTAGTGCGAGTAGCGATTTATCAAAGTCGCTGATGTGCGCGCTGCAAATAGTGAACATATCTCTGTCGCAGGTATGTATGGCATATGATATGAATGCCATTTCGTGTACGGAACATACACTGATGACGATTTGTTCATCTGCGCGTCAGTATGTCGCATATCGTGCAATTTTGCGAATGATAGCAGCGTATGTATGCGATTTGTATGCTGTATGCACACCTCTTCGCGCTGTTATACTCTGACGGTGATTATGCGAGCGTAAGCGTTAGCGACGGTATCTCCCGCGCACTTCGTCCGCTGTTTATTCCGCAGCGAGTGTAGTTATGCGATATATGTCTTATATGTGCGACTGCGGGCGCCTGTATGTATACGCGATCCGCGAACCTGTTGCACACAAAAAAATACAATATATCTCTATTTGCTGCACTGCACACTTAGGTCCTCGTTCGTCGCGTGGACGATTAGAATACCACTGATACGGCTGTAGATACAAGCGCCGTGAATATATTATCAATATACAAAAGAAACACTGCAAAGTTGGACAGCAATGCGAGTGTACGGATGAGCGGGTTTGTGAGTGCAGTCTCTGTAAGAGGATCTGCTGAAGCACAACGCTTCCTCACTTTTATACCTACGTCACCCATCATCTTAGATGGTACCGCCATTGGGTTGTGAACCCGAGACGTAGGTTGAACGACCAGCATGGTAGTAACGACTAGTTCGTTCATGCTGCACATGCGAGTTCTGCGCATGCTGAAAGCTAAAGATGGTTCTTGGTTTGTTTCCAAGATGTATCTTTACTTTGCCATCTTCGAGTTCAATCATACGAACTCTCGATGACAGGGATGCCTGATGATATGACATAATCATCTGGCGACATGTACAGTCATCGTCGACCGTACTGACGACTGTCATAAATGTATGACGCGACTCGACCTGTACAGTCATGATCGACCATACTGTCGACTGTCATAATAATATATGACATGACCGACTGTCATAATAATATATGACATGACATGACATGGTATGACATGTATGACACGTATGACATGTATGACACATATGTCATCGGTCATAACCCTGACAAGAGGACAGATGTGAAATAAATGGGGCTCCGCTGGCAAAAACACCATGACATCTCGGGCATGTCGCACAACCACTAGTCTCACTCAGGTCTACCGCCGCATATTCGTCTGGCCGATGAGTTTGCCGAAGATGCGCAGCCAAATCTGAGGCTGAATGCCGGCCTCGTCACAGAAAAAGCAAATGGCGCATTGAAAGGGTGGTAGCGACACGAAAGGAGAAAGTATTGGAGAAGGACCCCGGATCCGAGGGGGAGGCGAAGTTGGACATGGAAACCCGTTGTTGACGCCGGGCAGACCCATCGCACCACTACCTTCACCAGGAGGCAGTGTGGCAGGTCTGGCAGGAGCTCTGCACACTGGGCTTGTCCCCTGAGAAACCAGCGACCTCGCACCACATATTTGATGAGAGATATGGGATGGATGGCATGGCCAAACAATAACACCCTGGCCAGCCAGCATGGTGAACTGACAGACCGAGCAAATGTCTCCCACATGTGAAGAGCCGGGTGGTAAGGCAAGAGCCTTGAAGCCTGCTGCAGACTCCAAGTCAAAAGCAGTATCTGGCCGAAAGTCTCGGGGAGAAGCCAACGGTACCCTGTGAACCACCATTGGAATCCCAAATTTATCCCCCACTCCAGCACCCAAAAGTTCCAAGGCTGGAAAAAAGACTCCCCTCGACTGGAAAGCCATCACCCATCAAGCGTCTTGCCATGCCCTCGCTGTCCACATATGTGGCGATGCAATATATCCTTTATATACATATTTGTATACTTCCAGTATATCTTTATATTTCTATTCACAAAAACCTGGACTGCATGCTGAATGTATTTTCATCTGCTGTCCAAGTCTGAGAGGCCAACTCTGTTGCCTCTCTTTATTATCTCCTCTGAGCTCACATATTATTTCCCTCAACTGTTCGCTCAGACGAATTTCACATTCGCTCACTAATTTCCCCAATAGTTCGCTGATCTCATTCTCATGAATTCAGACCCCCCTTATTCTGGGTGCCTCAGTAGCTGCGTCCTGCCTCCTGGCACAGTTGGTCCGATTTTCTGTTTTTTTCCGAGTGGTACCGTACAATGGTCCGTGTGTGAACACGGTTGTATGTATGTGAACGCGGTTGACTCGACATCGTCGGTGTATACTTAAACACGATAAAAAGGTCTCCCCAAATTCACACGCATAACAATAAATGGCCTTATTACTTGACCTATACGTTTTGTTCTTGGAGTGAGTCCGAACATAACGGTTTCCATGACAAAAGCCAATGGTGTCTCAGTCACGTAATGAAGACATTTTTTCTGAGGAATATGCTGCAGCAGCATTTATTCCCAGACCCCCTATGGTTCCCTTCAAACGTCATTCTCATACAATTTCTAGCAATCTTAATATCAAAATTATAATTATTGAGGTACTAATAGCTGACCCGGTATCAATTGCTGGCCGGCTTTCCTATAGGCATGCACCGCCCAGATTCATGAGGGAAGGGGATTCTGGCACTTCAGTGCTTTCAGGGGATACTTACAAAAAAGTACAAGCAATGGCTTTTGACAAATTGATTGATGGAAAAGTAACAAGTGCAAATTCAAGTTGCTCTCTAACATCACACTACTGCAAGTATGTTGTAAATGCAAAATTCGAACAACAAACAATTAAATGATCGATGGTCAATGTTACTCCTCAGTAATTTATTTTATGCACTGGAGAGCATGATGCATACATGCACCTGTGTGTCAAAGATAACTAGGTGGACTTGCTAAGCCAGAGGGTCCATCCTGAGCTTCTCCAAGAAGCGCGTGTAGCATCATGCACCAAATACATCTGGGGAACAATTGGAATCCATCACAACGAGGGTAGTCTTGCTTCCACTAACTCCTTCTGCATATAAAAGATGCCAAGCTGGTGATAAAATTGGCAGCCAATCGCATCATGCACAGAATGCAGAGCATGGATCCATGATATGCAGGGGCTAGCTGCATCTCGTTTGAAACTAAAAATAGCCTACTAAACTTGCTATGCTCTCATCTGGGGACCTTACCCTGAAAGGGCGATCCAGAGAGGTAGGGGGAATTAGCAAGCACTCTTTCAGGCCTTGGCACCTCCATGGGCGAGGGAACTTTCATGCCACAGACTGCACTGCAGAACTGGCAACAGCCCGACAGATGGGCCCAGCAGGGGAGGGCCCTCTGAACCCCACCACCACACGGTCGTCCACACACCAGTGGAAGGGTGGGGCACGGGCTCTGTCCCTACAGAAGGCACAAAACTTGCAGCTCTTCGGCGGTTCAGGCTCCAGCTGCACACTATCCAGCGCCACCGGCCGTTCTCTCTCGGGACCGGCTCTGCTGCTGGCGGAGCCTCCAGAAGGTCCCTTCGCCTCCGCTCCTGCTTCTGCGGAAGCACCTATACTGCCGGCAATACCAGCTCTTCGAGCGCCACCGGTGACCCCTCCGAGCCCTATGCCCATCTCCAGGCCCAAACCCATGCTACCACCCGCACTGTCACTGCCGAGGTCTCTACTGGGCTCGTTTCCTCGCGCAGGTTCGCCTGCCTGCACCGCGTCGTTCGGCTCACCGCCACCGCCAAACTGTGCTCCGTTGCTTGGCGAAGCGCCCAAGGGTCCGCTGCTCAGACCCGCCGGGCCAGGGAAGCCGCCTCTTGGCGCGCCCTGCGGCAAAGTGGTGGGCCCTGTCACGCTCACTCCCATGCTCAGCGCTGCGTTGGGCGGCGCGCTTCCGGTAGCCCCAGCCGGGTGCTGTGAGGATTGAGAGCTCAGGCCGGAGCCTCCAAGGTGTGCTGTGCCAGGGCCTCGGGAGCCATTTTGGATAGCAGCGGGATTGCCGGCGACATTCCCTGCAGCAGGCGCAGCAGGACGGCCAGTGGATCCCGAGAACGAGAGGGGTGGCTGCTCTCGTCGTAACCCTTTCACCTCCGGCGTCGGCTGCGAGAACGCCCAACATCCGAGGGCGGCATCAGTTGCACTGCACAAAAGTCCCGGCTCCATACAGGGTACCTCGGAGAAGATCCTTCGGCCAGCGAGGTTGGAAAAGCATCAAGCCTGGAATCACGTCCGGGATCAGTGAAGGGATCGGCGCACTCCACTGCATGTGCTAACTGGGAATGCCAGGGCCTCAGGTCAACCTCCAACTCTCACCACACCCCTGCTATACCTCAGGCGGGGCCTACTTCGCCAAGACAGCAACAACTGTTGCATGGGTGCCCTGAGAGAAGAAAGGAGCTGCGCCAACTATGCGGCGAAAGTATCAGCAACGGCACTGCGGGTGGGCTGTGCTCCAAAGCTTCGGAACGTTGCCGTCGCACTGGGGCCTCCGGATCCTAAGGGGCTCACCTGCGATCTTCCCAATGCGATGTTCAGACGCTCTCTCTCGCGTTGCGCTGCTTCTCGCTGCGCTGCCGCGCTTGCCTGGGGACTTGGCGCTGGAGTGAGAACCGGCGGCACCGGCTTGATTACCGGCGGCTTGGGATCCTGTACAGGCGTCGGGTCAGCTAAGGCGTCCTGCAGGGCTTCCTCCTCCTCCTCCTCCTCCGCGGTTTTCTTCTTGCCAGTCGCCCCGCCTGCAACGGGTGCAAACCCCGTTATCGCTGCCGTGGAAGTATGGATACGGAGTTCCTGACCTTCGGTCAAAGAAATAAGTGGGATCACACGCACGATGAATGCAGCTGGTGCGGTCTTCGAAAAGAGATGTGACAAATCTGAACGCACGATCCGAAGCGTGCGAACGCGTCAAGATCAACAACTATGTCACAGTACAGGTTTCATATACTTTTCACCCGTAACCCTCTCAGGAACTCTCGTTCGATTCTCCTGGTTCCGTGAAATCACGAGTGCGAGATGTGACGAGTCGTGGTAACGGATGCTGAACTCAAAAGCCCGAAGCATTTTTTTATTTAGGGTAATGGAATGCTGACAAAAGAGGACTTCTGATCCTTAGGAGTACAGAGTGGAAGTCACGTCGACAGCACTCGACGGCATCCGTATGAAAAAGAACAGTGTATGCGTGCTCGCGGAGCTTGAGAGGGAAGCGAAATGAAATCGGGAAGAGTTCACTGCCCCAGTCGCCTGGAAGGTGTCAAAGCAGAAGTGACCGAAGTCTGCGACTTTCGCGAAAGTCGTTCCGAGAAAGCCATCGACAGCATCAAGGTAGACACCAAACAGTGTCGAGTGGCCGAGACCAAATACTTCACATGCTAGATCTGAGAAAGGATAGAGGGCGCGACAAAACGTGTAGACCTTGAGTGACAATATCACATCTGACCTTGATCGAGCGCACCAGAATATGCCATCTACGCGGCAAGGTGGGGCAACGTCACAACTGACACCGACGTATTCCACAGTATACGCGCTGTGAAGAAACCCTATACGAAGAGGGCGGCTTCAACCAGTGATCCTCGAGGATTTTCCAAAATAGTTAAGAAACTCGAGTGAGCTACCCTTCCTCCTTGCACACCCGTCGCAAATATTGTACGGGGGGAGATCAGTTCCAGGATTTCTGTTGTTGTTGTTGTGCGCGTACAGGTGCATAGCTGAACGCGTGCATCAGCGTTTCTCCGCGGAAACGTGGGTGGCAGATTTCTTGCTAACTAGTGGCAATGAGGACAGGAGCGTGCTTCGCTTGACACGATGTCAGAAATTTTGTCGCGTTTCCAATACCTCGGCGCACTTCTGTTAAACGCAAATATCTTAACTGCCCATTAGCGGAGCCTCGAAGGGAACGGCGAGCCCGCGAACGAAAAACGTAACCCCTCACCTTTTCTGTCCTTTTTCGACTTCTTGACAGAGATAAGAAAATGCGCGTCCCGCTCCCTGCTGGGATTGTGCTGGTTGAGAATGATACAGAAGTTGGTATTCTCGTTAATAGGAAGCTTCTGTTTTTTCTCTACGTCGTTCACCTGACGCCCAGATCGCTTTGATCATCAGATGGGTCTGCAACTGTGGTAGCCAAGAGGCTCCGACAGCACCACAAGATTTTGGTAGGCGACAATCCAGGAAACCTCTTGACACGGTGTAACCAACCGGAACCGGTGCACTTAACAAGCACCGACAAAGGCTACTCCTCAGAGACTCGACTTCAACAACAAACTCATTTTTTTTGTGTGCAGATCCTACAAAGTTCTACTCCCTACTCATCTGTTAAACGTGTTACTTGCCTACATATTTTCGTCTAGAACTGTGGTTGCCCGCAAGTGCCCGCAAGGAGAGTAAATAACAGCGTGAGCAGTGTCGCTGTGAGGTAAAACTCACACCAGTCGAAGTCGGGGGGCAGCGGTCTGCCCTCAGATACCCATCAGCGAGGGTAAGTGAGAAATACATTCAGCAACAGACATCACAAGATATGTGTTATGAAAGATGTATGACCTTGCGTCGGACTGGTCGCTAAAGAGTTCCCTCGACTACGGCAACTCCTATGTTATCAGAAGGGGAAGGCGATCCGAGATTACCGTGCGTCTGCATACAAAGACTGCAGATAATTGATTGACTGACAGTCCAGTTTTCTGACTCATCAAGGATTGAAAACGTTTAAAAGTCAGGACCGAGTGAACACCTATGCAACCCGCGTCCCGCTCCTGCAGTGTCCACACGCCAGTGAGACCTCCTTTTAAGACGTTGCGATTCACGTATGAAACAACTA
Organism: Cymbomonas tetramitiformis; assembly: GCA_001247695.2. Classification (NCBI taxonomy): domain Eukaryota; kingdom Viridiplantae; phylum Chlorophyta; class Pyramimonadophyceae; order Pyramimonadales; family Pyramimonadaceae; genus Cymbomonas; species Cymbomonas tetramitiformis. The sequence continues at coordinate 13,624 of LGRX02029957.1, forward strand.
CTGAACAAACAAAAAATAACGTATAGATTCCGGATCCTCACCGTTTCTCCATCGAAAAATATTACAGGATATGGAGTGGCAAAGCTCTCCATCCTGGTTCTCACAACGGCACGCTTCGAAGCTATTCCAGAGGAAACTACTTTTTAGATACTGTGGGATCAGAACCGGTGATGTATTTCCCCGTAGATGACAGCAGTAACATGCAACGAAAAGTATTCGGAGTGTTACCTCCTCATCCTGAAAGGGAAGCAACACCACCAGGTGGTGGCTAAGAATGTAATTCCCTTGGAATCCGTTCGGTCAGGTTCATCTCAAGGTTTTCATCCAGCAGCAAGGCGTCACAGGCGAAACCGACGCGACGGGAGGGAGCACCAGCTGTGCGTGCATGCTATCAGGTGTGTGGTGTCCACTTTTATCAGCATTGATCATATCTATCGTGTATCTGTATCGTGTATGTCGATTGTCGAATTTGTCGATCACATGTCGCATCAAATCGGAATGTGACATTCATGATTCAACGAAGAAACTGAAGATTCAATTCCGGAATTCAATTGTGCATTTCGATTGCCGTTTGTCGATTCACGAATCACTTTCGACACATTACGACGTAGGCCGGGTGAAGTGCATCCGCATCCCTGCCGCCGTGCGTCCATGTCACATTTTGCGGTCGGAATGGAGGGGGGATCACTGATCGGTAATCCTTAAGTATGGACAAGTGGTCGGGTTTCCCTTAAGTATGGGAAACACATGAAACTTGCAAATGTTTTGTTTTCTCATAACCTTTGAGTATATATTGCGTGCAATGTACAGTTAGCGGCTGCCAAGCATGCGTGAGTAATACACAATATGGTAACACTACACACCGCATTAAGGACCGGGTTGTTAAGCCGACGGAGAAACTACGAGCGGCTGCGGCACGGAAGCTTCATGCCTAGCAACAGCAACTACATCGACAACAACGACAGGATGAGTTAGTCTTAGCATCACTGATCGTGCAACGCGGGCAGAACTTGATAGGGTGACCCGAGGCGAGGGAAGGCGTGGGCCTCTGCGAGCATGTCTATTCGTTCTGAAGACCCGGAGCGGGCACCAGTAGGACCAGTTCTTGCTACTGCAAATGCCTTTATCTCTGCTTGCTCCGTATCCGAGTATCTTGATATTGCTTGTTTTCATTACCATGCCCGCACTGCCACCCACATCCACAGAATGTCGTGGTGGCGTCACGGGGGACTAGATATCTGACAAGAAGCAAGAAATATATATGTGGATATATATATGTCGGGTGCGTGGAAGCAGAACAGTCTCGCAGGGGCAGGTGTTCTCGGATACTAAGATGGTATAAAATACTTAGGTGAGTGTTTTATGGCACACGGCTAACCGTGACAACGGACACTGGTGACATCTCGGGCTGAGGGGTGACAGACAGGAGACCCGCCACTGTGCCCCCCCCTTACAGTGGGGGGGGGGCAAGATTGGGTTCCCCGTGACACCACCGCCTCACCCCGTGGGGCTGAGGTGTCACCAGGCAAAGAGGCAGGAGCACTGCAGGGTCTAGGAGTCACACCGGCTCGGGCAATCCGGCATGCGCCATCCCAAAGTGCTTGAAAGTCCATGCTGGAATCTGTATAGGCAGCCCTGCCTATGACAGACCCCTAGGCCAACACTGGACTGCTGACTGATCTGTAGGCTCGTACTGTGACACACGCTGTGTCACAGGTAGGCTAGACTCCGTTACCGTTGCGAGACCGTTCGGGGTATATCTAGCTTAGGGTTTATATTATTATGGGAGTTTATCCAGACATAGTTCGAGACCCTCTGATATCTAGTGAACTAGGATATTCCGGTAGGTCATGGCCCCATCCACGCTATTTTCCACATTGCTTTTGGCCATGATTGGCTAAAACAGCCGCTTTGGTAGGTGGTGCGCACCGGCGCGTTTGGGTGCGCGTGGGAAGTTTGGGATGAGCAGCTTTTGAGTATTTGATCGGCGGCTATGGGGGTTCGACCTGGATCGGACTTTGTCGACGCAATGTCCTTGTACGGTTTTCTCTTTGCCTTGATCCAACAATCTACCGTTTCTTGGGCTGGTGACTGCAGCACCTTCGACCTCGACTTCGTCTTCCAGTGCCCCTCGCTGCCATGGTTTTACCGCTCTTCGCATGGCTGTGTACTCACGTTCTCCCCACGCCGCTACCCTTACGCGCCCCAGCGTGCCACCTCCCATCAGGCTCTCTACGTGATGGTTTCTACAAGATCCAAAAAGTCCCTTATGAGGGACTCCGACATCGATGCCTCTCTAAGGCTGACCGACGCGGTGCGCAACACGCCGACGGTCAAAACCCCGACTTTTGCGTATCCCGCACCTACTTCCAACGAGGACGCCGACGTTGCCACCAGGATGTATTTGCAGGAGCAGTCCAAGCTCGTTGACGAGATCTACAAGCAGCGGCTGCATCGGTCTTGGGCCAAGGGTATCCGCGAGGATATCCTTGGGGACAAGAAGCATTATTTCAGCGGCACGACTGACGCGAACCTACTCTCCGACATGGTGGTGCAGCTTCGTACAGAGTTCGCGTCCGCCGTGGACTGGAGCTGGCCTCGTTCGATCTGGACGAGCCTATGGCTCTGGTGGTGAGCAAGGTCAACGGCTTGCTCTACGACGTGCTCCAGCTGGTCATCGAGAAACACAGCAACGCCCACGCCTGGCTTACGGGGACGGACGCGTCTGCTGACCGAGATGGACGGCGTGCTCTGGTGGACATCATCAAGCGTTGCGTGCCGGTGGCGTTGCGGGAGTCTTTCCAGCAAGAGCATGCGGCTCTCAGCTATCCCGCCAACGTTGACCCCCAACCCGTTCTGGCACGGGAGCAGCGTTTCGTGCGGGACAACAAGGCAGCTGACTAGACGCCCACCGAAGCCACCAGGAAGCTCAGCTTGTACACCCGGCTTGACCCGGTGTTCTACGCCGCGGTTAACACCTTAAGGGCGAATTGCCATACTGCTCATACTGATCCTGTTTTCCAGAAACTTATTTTCACGTTTTCGGCGATAACTTAAGTTCTAGACATCCATTTGCCACGATTCTTCGCATACCTTGTATCGCGGAACTAGGTGGATGTTATGGCACTTCGTTATCACTCGCACCGTATGTGCACACATGAATATATGTAACCCACCATCACCATACTTAAGGAAATTCGATTGAACAGCTGCTGGGGGCATTTTTGGGCATGCGCCATGAACATGACACCACTATTGACTTGATGTTATGAGTGGGCGATGACGTATCATGGTGTATACCAATGGGGGAAAATACCATATCCTTGATTTGAAGCCTTTATAGCACTCTCCATAGAGCACGCTTTTGTCACTTGGCAGCAGAACACCCCTGCACTTTCCACACAGTCTCCCACTCGATAAACCGAGTTTGGTGGGCATTGAAGGGTTGAGGGACCTTGCCCAAGTCCCCAATATGGGCACTAATACTTCATAAAAATAATATCCAATAGTTGACTACCGTGGCAATTATGGATGTTTCCGCCCTCGTATTGATCCCATACTGCTAAAAACGAATTCGCCCTTACGGTGTTAAGGTGCGCTACCCCATGGTGGCCGATCTTGCGACGGTTTCCCTCGGTGCCCTTCGCTCTCTGGTGGTTGAGATTTACCAGGCATGGGCGGCGACGGAGGCCGGGAAGGCTGCCCTGGCCAGCCCCTCTTCTGGTGGCGCGTCGGCTTTGCTCTCCAGCGACGAGCATCAGGTGCTCCTCGGCAAGATCCAGGAGTTAACTGAGTTGGTGCAGCGGCAGTGCGGGGCGGCCCAGCCGGTGGTGCAGCGGCAACGGGATCCGCCGCAGCGGCACCACGGGCAGCGGCCGCAGCAGGGACGCCAGCCGCAGCGACAGGGGCAGCCCCAGCGGGGTTTTCGCTGGGCTGTGTGAACAACCCACCCGCCGTGGGCTTCGATCGCGACGAGCAGCGGGCAAAGCCGCTCTGTGTTCGCTGCAAGAAATCCGGTAAGGACCTTTATCACTTCTACCGCGACTGCCCTCTTGGCGGTCGCCAGCATTCCCCTGGCACGGCCGCAGCTTTCTGCATTCCCATCGACGACGAGGATGCGGAGGGCGTGCACGCCCTCGCCATGTGTGCCGTGTTCCAGGAGGCAGCGGATGAGGGGGCGGACGCCTTTGCCCGTGCGGCGACGGTGTACGGCCCGCCAGCGGTGCTTTGCGGGGGCGTTGTGGGGGGCATTGACGTGTCCGCCTACGGCTTCTCCGTGGACGCGGTGCCACCAGTGGCGGGGGCACCCGGTGAGGACATTCTCCAACGGCTGGACGACCTCGCGGCGGAGGTCAACGCGGCCGTTGAGCCTAAGGTACATTACACTCACGCCTCCTTCCTGCCGTCTGGGGGCGTTGACACGCAGGCTTCGGCTCTGGTGTGTGACCCTGTCGAGGCAGGTGACACACCGGAGAAGCAGGTTCCGGCAGGTGGTGCGGCGGCATCGGCATCCGCTGTGCCGGCCCCTGCTATGCCTGTCCTGGCTCAGGTGGACGAGGAGGAGCTCCTGAAGCTCTACGGCTACGGCGAGCCCGTGTCCCTTCAATCGGCACGGGTGACCACTACGGCGAACACGGACGGTGAGTTCAAGGGCATTGTGGAGAATGTCAACCACGCCGCGGTTGTGCCGGTCGACCCGACTGGCTACGACACGGATGACTACGAGGACCTCCCCGATGGTAGCTTCAGGCTGAGGCCGCAGGCTGTCTTGGCGGATCACGCGCGCCAGTCGCGGGCTCCTGCCATTTCGGCGAATCGCATGCGTCGGAGCCCGCAGCCCACGCACCTCCCTCTGGTGGTGCCCTTGGGGATTGATGGCGTGACGGTGCTCACCGCACCTCTGGTTGCGGCAAGCCACCATGGGGCTTCCCCGCTCAGCCGGGTATGTGGGGGATGCCCTTCCTTCTTTCCTTCATTCTCTTGATTTCAGGCATGGGAGTGGGAGCTGCCACCTTCACGGTGGCCAACGAAACCGACCTTCTGCAGGTGTCGGATGACGAGGCACCGCTTGTTACGGTGCCGTGTGCTATTCCACCTCGTCTCCACCGGCGGGAACAGAGGCGGCAGGGCCTCTATATGGCTCCGGTGCCGTGGCATCCCGGGCCGCCGCCGCCTGCCGTGTTATTTGAGGACGGTCCTCCGCTGTCGCCGGCATCGTCTTCAGATGACGAAGGGGAAAATATTTAATTTATATTATTTATTTCTGATTTTAGATTAACTCATTTTCATGTTGATTTTAGATTAAGTTTTCTTGATGTCATCCGGCTATGACCGGTGGTCCTTTTCACGACTCGTGTTCAAATAATGTGCACACAGGTCAAACGCTCTCGTTCCCGCTTGCCATCATGAGGAAGCCTCCAAAAAGGTTTGCCTCACTTGTGATAATGGTGGGCGCCGTTGTAATAGACACTCACGGCGTGTTCTGCTTGAAAATAAGGCCCCCCACTATCAACCCACGCACCGCTTTCAAAGGCACTGTATTCAACGAGTATGTCGAAACTGGCTTCCGGCTAAAGTATACAGACACTGTGAACCTATGGGAGAGTGACGATAGTGACGGTAACCCTATATGGGACTTTCATAACCGCTATGTGTATCTCGAATACACGGAGGGTATACCTTGGGGAGGGGTTATACCTTCACGTGGGAACTGGGGATATTCACCGTGCCGGCGACACTTGTTCTCCGGGTCGTTTCCCTTGTTTCACTACACTAACCATGTTGCAGGGTGGCAACTCCACGATATATTATGCAACCTTTCTTATCGGTGTTATATGCCTATTCTACGAAGGGTGGGTATACCCACCGTAAGAGGTGCTTACGGTGGGTATACCCACCCGAAGGGTATCAATAATTACCGATGATTAGCTGCGAATCACGGCATGTCACCAGTGACCAACTTGTTCTAGACACTCCCGTGAATCTCTATGGAGCCTCCACATGCGCCAGAAATGACTTGATAACGGGCCAAACGAACCCAAATACCCAAACCCTAATATCATCGGAATGCAATGTGTATATAGTATATTTGGTGTGCATAGTACCTGATTTTGAATGTGCAAGTGTCGGAGGTCTGCGAGGTGGCAGCACATATTGTACCAAAAAGTACGTCGGTTATATACCAAAATCAAAGTACATATCGAAAAATAAGTATATTGATGTTAT